>MU279361.1:362490-635718 GCA_022385695.1 Xylaria arbuscula | reverse complement strand
GCCCCCCCGCCCCCCCCCCCCCCCCCCGCGCCCCCCCCCCCCCCGTGCCGATGCCAGGCGAGAGAAAGGAGAGGGGGGATATGATGACACTCTTCGATAGAACGGATAAACCGTTTCAATAATAGGCCTTGGCAAACCACCATCGCGCATGTCAGAAATAGCGAGTGCGATAATTAAAACTCATTTGTTATGTTATTGCTTCACGTTTTCTTGTTTGTGCCGTCTAATTATGTTACGCCGACAGACAGACGGAACCATGAGAGTGCAGATGATCATTCTATCCCGTTCATCGAAACACCAGTATCCATTCATACCTCACCATATAAGCTGATACAGTCTCATATCTCTATTTCTCTATCGTATCTCCCTCTCTATTTGCCATGCATGCGACACCCGTCAGTTTCGTCCCGCGGCGCCGTCGGGCGGAGAACATGAAGCCAATATCTCCCACTTTCTATCTCATGAGAAGACTCTTGCTCATAGCGAAGAAGAGCCTCCACCGATTCCCATTTCATAATCGTCAGTGGTCACCACGCCGGCATTACCGGTGCTCAGACCCAACAGTATCCTAGCCTTCCATTACCGAACTTTAGCTTCTCCTCTGGGTTGAACGCTTGCTAGGGCCATGATGCGATTTCAATACTCGACCAAGTGTATTATCACTTAATTATCTAGGGTGATGATTCATCATTGCAGTCCAAACAACATAACTAGTTTTAACTTAAATATATAAACATACTCCCAGATCTCAGTCTGAACCTTCTATCGACATAGTGAGCAATGAACCAACCTTGCGGGCCGAGGGTGAGAGGAGTCGGCTGTGGATAGAGCAGGAGAACAGTGGTCTAGAAACCAGGAACTAGTTTGGGAAAATTGATTCATGCTGCTATGGTTTCTATGTCCTCGAAAAATATGATAGGGCTCTGGCATAACGGTCTGTTCATTACTTAGCATTTATCACTTGGATCTCATGGAGAATTTATAGTAGAGTTTCATACAAAGTAAGACATATTCGTATTCATTGTAGTTCAGGGCAACACCAAAAGCTCATATATTTACAGCTAGCTCTATGTTGCGAGCTGCATCTCTGGGCGCTTGTTGGTCAGTTTCGAAATATAAATCTGGCTTACGAAGGCAACACTCACATCGACTCTGAATATATGAAATCTGCGTTTAGGTTAGCACCTAGTATTATATTATTATTTGATGACAGTACTACCCACAGTCTCACGCTGATCGTAGCTGACAGAGAAGGGCATGTAGACGATTTCATGACGTCGTGAAAAAGTGTTTTTGTTAGCGAGCATGGCCACTAATAATGACTATACGATTGTGCATCTCGGATTTACATTGTATCATGTATGCTCCGCACTATCCTATCATCTAATTCGGCATACCATACCTGCACACGCACAGGGCTGTTATATTACACCAGCTCTGAATTATATACAGCACGTGAGGATATTGCCATCTGGGCTCCCGAAAGAGGTCGAGCGCTCCAGCTTGTCTTTTGAGTGCGCCAAGTGTCGCGCAAATGTGGAAGCACAGCGCCGCCCGTCTCTCCGACGAGGCCGCCTCTCTATCACACCCAGATGCTGAGAATTGAGCTTATGTCGTACACTTCCTGATTCCTCATTACCTTCAGGCCATATACCTCATGAAATCTGTGATATATATCTCACTCAGTTGCGGTGTTGCCTCCTCGAGCTCCTCGTCCTCGGGCCCTCGGTCCTCGCCCACGCCCCCGACCACGCCCACCGTTGCGAGAATCTAGCCCGGCAGGCGGCGGAACGGCGTTGTAGGTCTGTTGATTTTGACCGGTACCGCCAAGCACAACGGGGAGTTGTGCTCCCACAATTCCCGCATCAAAACCAGAAGGCTCGCCCCTGCCTAGTCCGCCTCTCGCACCTCTACCACCGCGACCACCGCGACCGCCACGTTGCTCTCTCGGTGCACCATCATAGGAGTTCGATAGCGGGACGGCGTTGTGGTTGTAGTGATATTGACGGTTTCCAGCGGTTGTGTCTCCTTGTCCATTGGTGATAGTGCTATTTCCGTGCGGGTGCGGCCTATATACAAGACTGCTGTGCTGGAGGTGAGGCACAGAATTTCTGGGTCCTCGCTGTGACGGGCCACCTCGCCCATTTGTAACGTGGCGGTTGCTGCCATTAACAGCCCCGCGCCAACCTCCCCGAAGGGGCGCTGGAGCCGGAGAATCCCGAAGCTGTGGACCATTCGGTGCGCCATATCCATGCGCCGTAAGAGGTGCTGGCGCAGGCCGCCTTCCCATGCTAGACTTGGAGTCTATTATCACTTGTTTTTGTGATACATTAAGTACCGAGTTGGCCGAAACGGTCTGTCCACGGAACGGTTCGCAACGACCGTTTAGCGTCGTTCCGTTCATGAAAGCGTTGTCCCAGAGAATATCAAGCATGTGGTGGTTGCCCACTGTGCTGACCCCGACAACCGTCCCTCTGGCGGCGATGGGAACCTTGCCTGAAGCCTGCACGTAAACAACCCGATCACCAAGTCCAAATGTCTGGTGGCCAAGTCTCTGTTGTGAATCCTTAGGGTGTAGCAGAGCAGACCGGGGAACGCCAGTCATTTTCTTACGGTTCGTCTTGATATCAGAATTCCTCAGGGCGTCTGCTGCTCCCTGAAGTTCTATCACGACTTCGGAGTCTAGCTGCTGGGCATCGAGTGGTACTCGCTCGAATTTACTGGTTTCGACCGTTTTGAGCCAAGCACCAATTTCCTTGATCTTGGCACTCGCGGCATCAGGGCTTAGGTCCGGCCACAGATCGGTGTCATTCAACTCACTCCCAGAGGGGTTTCGTAAAATGGCAGCAAAGAAGTCGGGGAATTGAGTCATGTATGTAACAAGGAGGACGATTGCTGCGGGGCTAAACTCCCAACCTGAGTTCGACTTCCGGGAGTAGCCCAAGACTTTCTGTTTTCTGCCCTCAAACTTAAGGTTCAACCCCAAATTGACTTTCATGCTCCCACCTACAGTGTAGACATAAAATGAGGATGTGATCTTGCTTAGAACCAGCGGGTGAAGGCCCAGGTTTTTAGCCACAGCATAAGATGGCTTGTAGCCGCTTCGTTGTTCTGCGCGATAGATGATCTGTCGAGCGAAATCTGGTTCTTTGGCGGTAACTGATACAATAATTTCAGCCTTGTTGTCGCCATGACCGATAACTTCCAAAGGACGTCCGTAGGCGAATTCGCCTAAGAAGAAAGCATGAGTTCCCGCGGGAAACTCTTCTTCGATAGGGACAGCGGCTCGTTCAATGAATCGCTCGTCAGGACTGACAACTTCATCAACAATAACCTGTAATGCATAGTCGGTTTCCATGCCGGGTATGGGGCCATAAGCCTTAACGGTAGCTCCACTGTCTATCTTGACAAGGCCTGTAAGCATTTCCACGTGAACCAGAGACTCAACAGAGCTGATGATAATCCCTAGACGCTTGCTGTAAAAGTTTTCGATGCGTGAGGCCTTCTTGTTCCACTCTTCGATATCTCTACCTGAATGGTGAGTTTCAATAACCTGCCCCGGGTTATTTGGATCCAGTGTATAGTCAAATAGCTCATCGGAGACCCGGGTAATTTTCGCTTCCTGTAGAAAGGGATAGCCGACGTGGCATATCTGCCCTAGCTTGGCTTTTGCTAACTCTATTCTGCAGCGCGCCTCTACGTCGGATAAGGTGACTACCATGCTCTCATTGCGACTTTCCTGCTGAAAGACATTTACACCATGAAACCCAAGGGTTGCGTTGTATGGGAGCGTGGCAAGGCTTGGGAAACCAGCAAGCGCGGCGACACCTGTTTTGGCCTTTTCTAGTAGACCAACGTAGAGATCCAAGCCTTCAGCGACAGGGAGGTCGAATATGTTCTCGACACAACGACAGTTAGGAACGTCTGGAAAAATACCAACCAAGGATGAAGGGTACGTGAAGTTTACGTTCGGGTCGTAAGTGAATTTGAGTGATACACCGAAGTCGTTACGGGCCTTCTCTTCTGGAGAAAGGAGCTCATTGCAAGATGACATAGCAGAGAGGAGCCGATCTTCTTCAATGAAGGGAATTTTAACAACAGCCTCCCATTCCATCTTCTTCCCGTTCATGTCCAATTCGAAATCTCTCGGATAGAAGTCGATGATAGGAGACTTAGGATTGGTCATAAGATCGTGATATACCGATGGCACGATCTTTTTGCTTCTGTCAGGCAGGACACCCATCAACTGCTCGAATGGCCGAAATGGCTGGCCGAGCTTAAAGTTGAGATCGGCACCGAAGCCCTTTGAGATGTCTGCGATGGAGAATTAGTCATGGATTGTAAATGGGCAAGACTGCTTCAGAAACATACCAGACGTCATTGGAGAGTAGTGGTAGCGGTAAAACCAAGGCCACGAGGCCACTCCACGGTAGTAATAGTATAATACCCATTGCAAGCCCTGGACGTAATTTTCGCTCAGTTTGACTAGTTCCGACTCCTTGACGTCAGCTGGCCAGTGGAACTTCTCGTCGTAGTAGGTGTTCTTCCATTCTTCAAACTTTTCTTCGTATTTACGCTGCAGGGTCGCTCGGGCTTCTTCTGCAGACACGTCGACAACTTGAGCATTGTCATAACGCCTCACCACCCGAAGCAGGGCGAGGTGTGCCTCCTCATCCTCATCCTCGTCCTCGTCCTCGTCATCTTCCTTATTGGGAATTTCTGCCTTAGAGGGATACTCTAGAACCACGTCCCTTTGGCCGTCTTCATTTTGGATGGTATGCCACTCAATATGTAAGTTTTCTGCAGCATCCTGCACAAACTTGCGGTCCGCAGCGACCAACTCATGCCCCAGATTCAAAGACTCCTGAGACCGTTTGGTCACGAACTTGCGAATTTGTTTCCAGAGTTCCTTCTGTGGGGTTGTTACCACCAGCTTTCCCTTTACCTTAGCAGGCTCATGCCCGTTGGTCTCTGCGGACTGTTTGCTTCTGAGCCAATTTGAATCTGAATGTTCGTGTTCAAAGTGTCGATATTCCTCCTTGGACAATTCATCTAGTAGTAGTTTAAGCCGAGGTAGGTTGATAACACCTTCCTCGTTGATGTATCCCTCGCACTGAGGAAGAACCTGTTTATAGATACGAAACATGGTTGCCAACGCTCCTTCGTTAATATGTAGATAAGGGAGATTAGGAAGAAAGTCGTTTCCAACAAAGAAGGCCATAAGGATGAAATCATCTATAACCCTTTCCATATCAAAAGGTATCTTTAAGGCGCCGTTCTGTTTCAACTCCTGGAATTCTAGCTCAAGATATTCTCGAACGATGCAAAGATGTAGAAGATAAAAATTCTGGTGTTCCAACTCTTTGGACTTAGTCTTGGAAGCGCGGCCAAATGTGACTTCCTCTCGGAGTAGACAGAAATGTGGATCGTGACTTAAGAGGCCGAGCATAATGAGATCGGCGTCGAGGCCATAAAGACAATGGCGGATGTTGGGGTGGTAGTCATGTTGAGCCTTGGCATTCCTTATGTATTCCATGATCTTGTGCTCACCCTCTCCAGGAACCTCATGGCCGGACAGGATTATGTCACAGCCTTGCCACTCCGTGTCCTCGGAAATCTTCTTGTTGATGAAGTATTTGAGCTGGCGGGTGAGGTTGGCCATGAAGTCGGTGCCGGGGGTGATGCAATTGCTGTCGAAGGGTTCCTCCTTGGGCAGCTCCTGCCCCTCGCGGATGGCCTTTTCACGGGCCTTCTCGACATCGAGGGCAGTACGAAAGCGACGGGCCCTCTGCTGATTCATCTTGGCTCGGGGGGCGACACCGTCAATGGCCATGAAAAAGAGCTTCTTGGGCTTGATCTTGCCGAAGAGGTGTTCAATGTAGTTGAAAATACGGATGAACATCTCATCCTCGCTCAGTCGAAAGGAGGCATCGGAGTCTTTGTGAGTACAGTTGTGAATGATGCCATTCATGTCCAACTACACGGGTCAGCAAGGAGGGCGCATCGAGAGGGGATGCGGCTGTGCAGAGGACAGGGCTGGCGCACGTAGAGGTTGTCGAACTCAGGTATGCGATTCTCGGCGATGAGCTGAGATATGGCAGGATAGCGCTCAGAGAGCCATCGGAAGAACTTGGGGACACTACGGGGCGATTGATCAATAACCAGTATCAGGCAGATGAGACGGGGGAGCCATTGAGACGAACCCCATGGTCAAGGTGGCCGCGCTGGAGACGAAGTCGCACTGGATGGGCTACGACGATATAATATGAGGTGCTGATGCACGCAAAGGTGACTTCAGACAAGGACTGGAGACGCGAGCAAGTTGTCAGCGACAGCACCGCATCCAAAGCGAACGGCAGTCTTGGTATGCGACACTCGCGCGCGTGTGCGCCGAGGCAGACGTACAAGGCTCTTTTCTTCCCCGTTTCACATAAAAGGTGGGAACGGTTGAACCCAGACGGAGAGACGATTCGAGTCGCACAAGAGAGAAACGGAGCGAACAGGAAAAGGAAAAGGAAAGACACACTACGCCGAGGTAGCTGAACAGTTGAGCAACACAAAGCGCCCGACTTTTGCTGTAGCCTGGTCAAGACTTGGAGATGACCTTGGACAGGTAAAAGTCGGACAAAATGACGATATAGGAGCTCGAAGTGTGTGGGGCTGTGGTACTTACAGTAGGTCGGTAGGCGGGCAACCGGTGCCCTGCGTCTACGCTTAGATGCTGGATTGGGTGTAGAAGGTACGGATACATACTCAGGTCCGGGGCTGTTGCATTACTTACATAACCCCCCACCTTCTGTATAATGCCACCTTAGGCACTTACCTAGGTTGGCACATGTACTTACCTGATTGCCTGAGTCGATGCAGGTTACCTAAACCCACTGCAGACGGCTATCCACACCCTCTCTCTGATTGGTGTTTCTCTGAAGAGCAACCACTTTACGCGAACCGCGTCGACCTCTCTCATCATATCTTTCATGCTGTCTACTGAATTTATCTCTGTAGTGCCCACCATATCCCGTTTGCAAACGCCGACCAGCCGCCATCACATTACCTTCCACTACGCCCATCTGAGAAACCTGCCTATCCAAGCTGCCAAGTTAAGAAAGTGACAGTACGCCTTCCGCGTGCCACGTCCACCATGGCGCCCGCACCCGTTGTCGACGATTTTGACCGTAAGCTCACAAGACTGTGCTCATGCAACCACATGCTAACGTGCCGCATCGTTAGTGGAGTCGACTGGCCAGGAGTATGGCGAAGATGAGGAGCAGAGACTGGTCAACGAGGGTATTGTCCTCTGGTCTTGAGAGCTGTTATCGCATGTACTGACTGTCGTGCCAGAGTATAAGACGTGGAAGAAGAACTCGCCGTTCCTCTATGACATGATTCTGAGGTGCGCATCTTGTTATCACTGTTGCTTAGCTTTCAGAATCCTAGTCTTACCTACTGACACCTCTAACAGCCACGCTTTGCCTTGGCCAACACTCACCGTCCAGTGGTTCCCGGATGTCAAGGAGCCCGAAGGCAAGGATTGTCGGATCCACCGCATGCTGATTGGAACCCATACCTCGGATGAAAAGCCCAATCACGTCCAAATCGCAGAGGTCGAGGTCCCTAAGAACATTCGCCCTAATGTGCGCGACTACGATGAAGACCGGGGCGAGATCGGTGGCTACGGCAAGGCATCTGCCTCCGCCGACACAGCTGCCATGCGATTCAAAGTTGTGCAAAGGATTGATCACCCGGGCGAGGTCAACAAGGCTCGCTACTGCCCCCAGAATCCCGACCTCATTGCCACTCTTGCCGTCGATGGCTCTATTCTCATCTTCGACAGAACGAAGCATAGCTCGGAGCCGAATGGTCACGTCAACCCCCAGATCAAGCTCGAAGGACATACTGAAGAGGGTTTCGGCCTCGACTGGAACCCCCACATAGATGGTTCATTGGCATCGGGAAGTGAAGATCAAACGGTTTGCTTGTGGTATGCTCTTCCATCCTTTGCGCATACTAGGTTTATACTAAATATTGTCTCTAGGGATCTCAGGTCACTCCAAAGCGGCAAGAACACGTTAACGCCTACCCGCCGCTTCACACATCACTCGAACATTGTAAACGATGTTCAATATCACCCCATATCCCGCCACTTCATCGGCAGCGTTTCGGATGATCTCACTTTGCAGATTTTAGATGTCAGACAACCAGGCAATTCTCAGTCGTCACTGGTCGCGAAGAATGGCCATAGTGATGCTATCAATGCACTAGCCTTTAATCCATCTACCGAGGTTTTGGTGGCTACTGCATCAGCTGATAAGACGATTGGTATCTGGGATCTGCGAAACGTTAAAGAAAAGGTGCATACTTTGGAAGGCCACCAGGACGCCGTCACCTCGCTCTCCTGGCACCCCCACGAGGCCGGCATCCTAGGAAGTGCCAGCTATGATCGACGCATCATATTTTGGGATCTCAGCCGAGTAGGCGAAGAACAGCAGCCGGATGACCAAGAAGACGGCCCTCCCGAATTGTGAGTATTACCGGTTCGGCTGACGCCCACTCTATCATGTTAAGGCTAACCAATGAGTTACCCAGGCTATTCATGCACGGTGGCCATACTAATCATCTGGCTGACTTCGGCTGGAACCTCAATGATCCATGGCTAGTTGCCAGTGCGGCGGAGGACAACATGCTGCAGGTCTGGAAGGTGGCGAACTCAATTGTAGGCAGAGATGAGGCGGACCTTCCGCTGGATGAACTTGGCAGGTAAAGACGAGAGGCGGCGCTATAATATCCGATTCCAAGGCGATGGCCAAGAAAGGGAGCGAGATCGTCTTATATCGCTGACACTAGGCTCAGCAGGAATTGTAAGGTGAGAAAGAAAAGGCGCAGGTACTTGTACGATCTGAAAAGGACGGAACGCATTCAGCGTCAGCGGGCTGCCCGCTTACTAAGTGGTGACGGGGCTTCAATAGATGGAAAAGAACTACTTGTTCCCTGCTAGGCGACTTCACCGCTTGTTGGTATGGCACACAGGGAAACCTGTACTAGACCAACTACGTTATTGGCTCTCGGCTGTGTATTAGAGGTGTGACAACATTATTCAGGGTTCCAATAGCAATTGATTTGGCAATGAACAATTCATACTTTGATTTGTTAGCAGCGTTGGTTCGCGTTGCCTGGTATTAGGTTACTGTCTCAAATTTGACTTTCCTGTCCAGGGGTTCATTGACTCATATTTGAAGGGTTCTATCCTACACTCACTATGGATGATTAAGGTAGCAAAGGCAAGATATTCACCTTATCGAGGTTAGACCAACTGTACTCTGAAAGGTACGCTCCTATTCCGTCCCATATGCGGTCGGAAAGAAGATGTTTCCCGATTAGGTAAGCTGTGCCTGCAAGGTACGACCTAGACTAGCTTGGTTCCAGGTTTTATTAATTTCCTAGCGCATAGCAAATTAAAGTTAACGCATTGCCGCTTTTGCTTACGCTTAGTTTAGCTAATTATTAATTAAGTGATTATAAAATAATTAGCTTAACGTATTTTTTACTTAACCTGGACACTTAATTAAACCGGCCATTTATGTGATATGTATACCACCGGTAATTTTATATAAAGTATTATTTGCTTTTTTTTTTTTTAAAATAATTTTGCAAAAAATAAGCTTATAAATTAATAATTAATATATTTGAAATTTTAATTTAAAAAAAAATTTAATAATATTTTTTATATAATACATTTTTCATTTAAATTAAACATTTAATTAAATTAGCTATTTAATTTTTTATATAAAAATATATTAAAAAAGCTTATGCATTTTAATAAATATTAAAGCTATAAATTAATAATTAATATATTTAAAATTTTTATTTAAAAATAAATTTAATGATTTTTTTATAAGAAATAAATCTGAACGATAGCGAGGGAACAGAAATGAATTATAAGCCAACGCACGCAGTGTCTTGTCAGCAAGTTTACCGGTGTTTAGGATTTTGTTTCGAGCATCACTGAAAGATTAGGTATTACCTCAGGTGTTAGATGCACCAGTGCACTTTCCATCTTGTTATCTCGACCTAGGCGCGCCACCGAAGATTCCTACATACAACCCGTGTCCGATCTAACCAAAGAAGGAAACACTTTAAGTAAACTAATTTAACATGGGCTAAATGTGCGCCATTCATAGTTGGCATTTTACATAAAAAACATAACTATTCTATCTATGTAAATATCATTGTTATTTCATTCACCTGTTCAACCAAGTTGATGTCTTTTCCATTATCTTGTTGAAAAAAGTCTAATATAGTTCGGTCTAAATACTTACTTGGCCGGCATGCTGAAAGTTTACCAGAGGTGCCTAGTATGTAAGTATATTTAAGCTGTAATGATGTATCTGCGTGGAGACTTTGAACATGTAGGGATCTTCAATGGCGCACTTAGGTGGACTATCTACATTAATATCCAGCCTGAGTAGCTACAGTAGCACAGTACCTAGGATAGGTATCCCCCACCTTGGCATTGTAAGTAGTCTTCACAATAGGTAATGTTATCAATCGACGCGTTTCTAATCGATAGAACTATCGCGACAAGCTTGTCCATGAAAGTGGTACAGGATCAGATACGCTAATAGAGCTCTAGCCAATCACAGTCTACTATGGAACGGTGAAACGTGATGCCTAGCGTTGTATTTGTACATATTGGCAGCCGCACCCCCCCAGGCCTAAGGTTTCGGGTCCTATCCCAGTGTCTATCTCTATCTGGAGCTTTGCACATCGCATTTCCAGCTACAACATCCATTCAAGCATATGCAGCTCACCCATTCTCTCTCTGCACTGCTGAATACAACGCAGCCTTGTTCTTCTTTTTCGTGATACCCCTCATTCAACCAAATCTTACATTTTCATCTAATTCCGCTGCAGTCTAATCCGTTTATTTGAACTCAGCCCACTGACACCTTGCTCACGGCGCAAACTATTGAATCGCATCCAGATCTGCCTGTGGCATACATCCATTGCGCACCGCAGGTATCTGCCATCGCCATCGCCATCACCAACTCTCCGATTCTCCCACCGTCCCAACCGTCGTACAACCATACACCCATGACCTCGATTGCCTGGAAATTGGCATGAACATTTCCTAGGAGAGTGCTGCACATATGCAGGAGCCGTCGCGATGTCGGCCGCGCAGCTTGAGGACATAGTCAAGAGATTGACTATTCAGGAAACTGGTGAGTAATCGTCGTTTACCCCTCGTCACGACATGATTTCCTCTGGATTGAAAATGGGCCCAAGTGTGCGTGTCGAATGATCCCGAACGCTCCTGCTAATGACGTGCCTCACCTATAGAACCTAAGTCCAAATACGAAGCCGCCTGTACGCTGCGGGACAGCCTCGACCATTATACCAATGGACCGATCTACCCCCATTTCCTCTCCCGGGTTATGCCCCTGATCGTTAATATTCTGAGGGGACCATGCATATTCCAGAACACATCACTCGAGCAGGTAAGCGATTCTTGTAGTTTTCGGCGCATGTCAAGCTGATATAGGATTCAGAAACTTCGGCATTGCATTCTCGAGATCCTCCATCGCTTGCCCACCAACCAAACACCCACCGAACCTTTCGAGCAATATGCCAAAGAAGTAGTCGATCTTTTGATGACACTAGTACGGAATGATAACGAAGATAATGCTACGCTATGTGTGAAGATCATATCCGACGTCATGCGGCATCAGCCCAAGGTGCTGCATGACAAAGTCCAGCCATTCCTGAATCTGATCCAAGAGCTCTTCGAGCAAATGGAGAAGGTCGTTCGGGAACAGCTAGATAACACCGCTCTACCGATTAACGTGACAGGACCGCCGTCTACCCCGGGAAGCACACAGACCAATTTTCAGTCGCCTCGGCCCGGATCGCCAGTTGCCTCTGTGACCGAGCTTGGCCAAGACTTGCAGCAGCAGAGTCGCCCCCTGTTGAAAGGAATGCAGTCCTTCAAGGTCTTGTCAGAGTGCCCGATCATCGTCGTTTCTGTTTTCCAGACATATCGTAGCATCATCCAACAAAATGTCAAGGCGTTTGTGCCCCTGATCAAGTCAGTACTGTGTCTTCAGGCAAAGGCACAAGAACAGGCTCACATTGAAGCGAAAGCGAAAAAAACAATTTTCACTGGAGTCAGCCCAAGTATCAGGAATCGCGCAGCTTTTGGAGAGTTTATCACGGCCCAAGTCAAGACGATGAGTTTCCTGGCATACCTACTTCGTCAATATTCGAGCCAGTTAGCAGACTTCTTGCCGACATTGCCGGAAATAGTTGTTCGTTTGCTCAAGGACTGTCCGAGAGAGAAGTCCGCAGCGCGGAAGGAGTTGCTTGTTGCGATTCGCCACATAATCAATTTCAATTTTCGAAAGATATTTCTGCCGAAGATTGATGAACTGCTGGAAGAAAAGACTTTGATAGGTGATGGACTCACAGTCTATGATACAATGAGACCATTGGCGTACAGCATGTTGGCCGATTTGATTCATCACGTACGCGACTCTCTCTCACCTGAACACATTCGAAAGACGGTCGAGGTTTATACCAGGAACTTGCAAGATAATTTCCCAGGCACTAGCTTTCAGACTATGAGTGCAAAGCTCTTGCTAAATATGGCCGAGTGCATTGCTAAGCTCCCAAATAAGGTGGACGCTCGGCACTATCTTCTTATGATCCTTAATGCCATTGGGGATAAGTTTGCTGCCATGAATAGGCAGTATCCAAACGCCGTCAAGCTTTCGAAACTGTATGCCCAGCAAGCTGCAGATCTGACACCTGATACGTACCTGGCAGACGGAGAACGTCCGGAATGGGATGAGATTGACATCTTTACTGCAATGCCAATTAAGACGTCAAATCCTCGCGAGAGGGGTGCGGATCCTGTGGGAGACAACAAATTTCTATTCAAGAACCTGATGAACGGGCTTAAGAATACATTCTATCAGCTGAGAGCCTGCAATGCGTCCATCAATATCGATTCGCATAACGCCCCCGCACACTGGCAAGATGTCTCATATGGCTTTACTGCCGAGGAAGTGAAGGTTATCGTGAAGCTGCTTCGTGAGGGCGCTTATGTTTTTCGGTACTATGAAATTGAGAAGCCGACCGCAGAGACCCAGTATGCCTCTACCGTCGAGTATATGGCCAATTTCTACATGGTATCCTCCAGCAAGGAAGAAAAGGATCTCTTAGAGACTTTCGCCACCGTGTTCCACTGCATTGACCCTGCCACATTTCATGAAGTATTCCAACAAGAAATTCCTCATCTCTACGAGATGATCTTTGAGCATACGGCCCTCCTCCATATCCCTCAATTTTTCCTCGCCAGCGAGGCAACATCGCCAAGTTTTTGCGGGATGCTGCTAAAATTTCTTATGGGAAAGATTGATGCAGTGGGATCCGCGGATGTCAAGGAATCCTCAATTTTGCTACGCCTCTTCAAGCTAGCATTCATGGCGGTCACACTTTTTGCAACCCAGAATGAACAAGTACTTCTTCCCCATGTTGTTGATATCATGACAAAGTCGATTGATCTGTCAACGAAGGCAGAAGAACCCATGAACTACTTCCTCTTGCTTCGTTCCTTATTTAGGAGTATTGGCGGTGGGAAATTCGAACACCTCTATAAGCAGATCCTACCGTTACTTGAGATGTTGCTAGATGTCCTCAACAATCTGCTCATGGCTGCTCGTAAGCAAGCGGAGCGCGATCTCTATGTCGAACTGTGTCTGACGGTTCCCGCCCGCTTGAGCAATCTGCTTCCGCACTTAAGCTTCTTGATGCGCCCGCTTGTTGTTGCTCTGAGGTCTGGAACTGACCTGGTTGGGCAAGGACTTCGTACTCTAGAATTATGCGTCGACAACCTCACCGCGGACTACCTAGATCCTATCATGGCACCAGTCATTGAAGAATTGATGAACGCACTATTTGAGCACTTGAAACCGCACCCATATAGTCATTTCCATGCTCACACGACGATGAGGATTCTCGGCAAGCTGGGAGGTCGGAATCGGAAATTCATGACTGAGGCCCTCCCGGTAAATTATCAGCGATACGCTGATGATCCATCGAGCTTTGACATGCGACTCATTGGATCGAAAAGAGACCGTGCTTTTCCAGCTGGACTTGGCATTGATTTCGCGATTCGCAAGCTTATGGAAATACCAAAGCCGTCAAAATTGAACACTGTGAAACAGGATGGGTATTACAAGAAACAAGCACTGCAACTCATAAAGGCTCAGATTAAGCTGCGTGTTGGTATCGACCACCTGCCCGAAGATCTTCCACGGCTCGTTCGTCTTCAAATGCAGGATTTCTTTGCCAAGACACCCGCAGCAGATTTTTCTGCGTTTGAGGTATCAGATAAAGAGCGTTCTGTTGTGAAGAAGGATGAGGAAGACATCATCATGAAACGACTCATCAAGGCAATCATGTTTGCTGAATCGCTTCCAGAATCTCGTGGGGAGGCTGATATATTCTTAATAAACATTTGCCAGCATTTCACCATTATCGAAATCGGTCGCGCCCTAATTGATGTTAAAAAAGAGAACAGTCCATTTGACCCCAGAGCTGGGGATGGGCCTCTATCTATCGATACTCGTGTTCTTGCTGATGCTATTGTTGAATCATTGGCTTCTGAACTTCCAGAGGTACGAGACGCCGCCTTCCGAGCCGTACGGGCTGTCTACGACTCTACAGTCACAATTTTTGGAGGTCAGCACCATGTTGGCCGCTTGAGCTTCTTTACCCATCTCAGCAAAACCTTTTGCCATGCGTGTTTTGAAGAAGAGTGGTATACCAAGGCCAGTGGTACGCTTGGTATCATGTATCTACTTGACCAGGTTGAACTTGGAGATACTTGGCTCATATCCAAGCACTTAGAGTTCATCAGAGCTCTTATGTATGTCATTAAGGACATGCCACAGGACCTCCCGGAGAAAACCCGCAGTTCAGCTCAAGTCACCCTTGAAATCCTCCTCCGGCGCATCACTAAGAACGTGACGAAAGAAGACGCACTGCCTGCTCCAGCACAAACAGGACCACCTCCTTCCAGACAGATTCGACTGGCGCAAATCTGCATGTTCTTCAATGACGAGCTTTCGCATATGAACAAGCATGTTCGAGGTACTGCACGAAACTCTCTCGAGATTATTGCCAATGCCGTCAACGCAGAGATTTGGGAATTAATAGAGCCACACAAAGATCGTCTGCTAGCGCCAATCTATGCCAAGCCGTTGCGAGCCTTGCCGTTTGCAACTCAAATCGGATACATTGATGCTATTGCATACTACATGAGTCTAAAGAGCAACTTTGTTTCCTTTGACGACCACCTCAATCGTTTGTTAATGGAATCCCTAGCCCTTGCTGATGCTACCGACGACTCTTTGGCTGGTAAACCGGCAGAGTTTCGAACACACGAATCAATTGTGAATCTCCGGGTAGCCTGCATTAAGATTCTGAGCAAGGCAATGGGTTTCGAGGACTTTCAGAAAGGCCAGAATAATCCCACGCGGACGAAAGTCGTATCGGTCTTTTTCAAATGTCTTTACTCGGAGTCAAAGCCAACCATTGAAGCTGCTAACGATGCTATCAAAGCTGTTCTGCTACAGACCAATAAACTGCCAAAGGATCTACTTCAACAAGGTCTCCGTCCTGTATTGGCCAATCTACAAGATCCAAAAAGATTGAGTACCCATGGATTAGACAACCTGGCAAGGCTCCTACGCTTGTTGACAACATATTTCAAGGTGGAGATAGGGGCTAGACTCTTGGAGCATATCAAAGTTCTTGCAGACCCTAATTTTTTACAGCAGATTTCGTTTACATTCTTTGAACAGAGTAATCAAATGAAGGTCATTGCTGCAGTCTTCAACATCTTCCATCTGTTGCCACCGGCTGCGGAGCAATTCAAAGAGAGACTCATCGACACTTGCCTTGAACTTGAGGATAAACTACGACGAACTCATCACAGTCCTTTTCGCCCTCCTTTGTATAAGTTCCTCAATCGCTATCCTGCTGAAGTTTGGGGCTTTCTAAGTGGGAAGCTTGAGGATATTAAATACGGCCGATTCCTTGCCCAAGTGCTCTCGCATCCAGATAGCAAACCACTTCGCGATCACGCTGCTGCCAATCTTGAACCTCTGATGTCTTCCTGCACTCAAATATGGAACAGTCATAAAGACAGCAAGTTCGTTGCGGCCATAAATATTGTCAATATCCTCAACTCGCTGTGCCAATTCACTGATACACAAGGCTGGATGGAGCAGAAAGACACTATTAATATCCTTAAGATGATGGGAAAGAATCTTGAGAATCATCTTTGTTTAAATGACCTACCCCCGGGCCTTCGTTTGCCCGCTGATCAGGCTTCAGAACAGTTAATGGGCATCTTCACAAAGGCACTGTCGTTGAAGCCCAGAGACCTCGATCCTCTATTTAGTTTGATTGAGTCCATTACTGCGGAAGAATTACGCGCGACTCCATCAGTGTCCGCATACCTCTACAACTATGTGATTTGCAACGATTCTATTGAATTCTGGAAGTCTATCATTATCCGTTGTCTCGATATATATGCAAACAAGAACGTCAGCCAGAAGACGAAATGCTTCCTCCTCCGCAATATTGTCAACCCTATCATTGCTATGGATATCATGAGGCACTGGAACCCTTCAAATCCACACCGCCCCCAGAGGCTCATGGACAAGTCAATAATAGAATCCATCAATATGAAGATTTGGAAAGTCAACCTTGGAGATCCTCAAGAGGACCTTGCCCAACCAGGAATTGATCATACGCGGATGGAAGTTCTGCAATTATCTGCTATGCTTGTCAAGTACCATTATGCCATACTTCAAGATGCTAGAAAGGACATCATCAAGTTTGGCTGGACTTACATCAGGCTGGACGACGTTATAAATAAGCATGCCGCCTACGTCGTCATAGGGTATTTCATTGCACACTATGAAACCCCTGCTAAAATAGTAACTCAGGTGTACTATTCCCTTTTGAGGACGAACCAGAATGAAGGCCGCGCACTCGTCACTCAAGCTTTAGAGCTCATGGCCCCTGTCCTTCCAAAGAGATGCAATACTGTACCAGGAGATCGCAATGCTGTTTGGGCGATGGCGCCGCGACGTATCTTAGCCGAAGAAGGTCAGAACGCTCAACAAATGACCAACATTTTCCATTTTCTTGTCAGACACCCCGATCTGTTTTATGAATCCAGAGACAAATTTGCCCTCCTGATAATTACTTCTCTTCGAAAAGTGTCATCGCCACAGACCTCTTCTAACGAGAGCAAAAAGCTCGCGCTGAATATGATGTGGCTGATCTGGGAGTGGGAGAATAAGCGGATTGGAGGAAAACCGAGTGCGCCCCCTCGTGCCTTTTCCGAATCACCAAACTCGAAGAAGCGGAAATTAGAGAGCGACCTAGCTATATCATCCCCTCCGACTGACCGACAAACCGCCCCGGTCGAGAGAGCTGAGTTTCAAATTCCTCATGGCTTTCGGCTCAAGATGATCAAGTATCTGATTGAATTCATCGCTCAGCTGAATGAGAGATATAAGCTTCCCTCTATAAAACCAAGAGATCCTACAGCTCCAGGGTACATCACCCCGTCTCAGTCTACAGAACTCTGTATGAAGGCGATGTCACTCCTTTATAATCTGCTACAACCTCAGTGCTGGGGCGATCTGGATGTGGACTTGTTCCCCACCATTACTGACGTTGTTTTGGCGAGTGAAAGGACAGCTAAGATTTTAAATGCTGATCCTTCTGATAAGGAGAATTATGATGAGAAGTTCATCACGAACATCATCAACACGTTGCAAGTGGTGCGCATTATTCTTTGTTCGAAATCAGACGAGTGGATTCTGAGAAGTATGGCCTTCATTCAAAAAGTTCTCGAAAAATGTTTGAAGTCAGAGAATCCAGAAATTCAGGACTGTCTGCACTTCGCTGACAGGGAATATGATGGTGGCCGTGATATCAAATCTATTGTACAGCGGATATTAGATGCTGTTCCGGAAGATGTTCCCATGGAAGATGCGGATGTAGAAGGCGAATCAGAAGCACCCACATCCGAGATAATCACCTTCTTATCTGCTATTGCGACAGAAACCATGGCAAATTCCCAGTATGGTGCTGGTGTCAATGTATTATGGTCATTAGGGCGTCGCAAGCCCACGATTATTGACCAACACATTGCGGCCTTGATGAAAGCTTTACAGACGAAACTTGCTAGAGACCACGTTCAGCATTGGACAAGTATAGCTTCGCATCAAGTTACTGCAAATGCAATGCGCCCTCAAGAGCAAAGCTCGCAGAATGGAGAGATGACGCCCTACGAACTGAAGATCCAGACAGACCTCATGATCAGGGCGATTGAAGTGACAGCGATGCGTATGGAAAGCCTAGCTGATAATCGCAGGCCGTTTCTTAGTGTGCTAGCCACGCTCGTCGAAAAGTCACAAGATAACTCACTCTGCGAAAAGATTCTGGAGATGGTTGAGGGCTGGGTTTTCCGGGCTGAAGGCACCTGGCCTACTCTGAAGGAAAAAACAGCTGTACTTCACAAGATGCTCTCGTTTGAGCATCGCAGTGATCCAACCATGTTGGCCAAATTCCTCGACCTTGTAATTCGTATTTACGAAGACCCCAAGATTACGCGGACGGAGCTTACAGTGCGTATGGAGCATGCGTTTTTAATCGGAACGCGTGCACAAGATGTCGAGATGCGCAACCGGTTCATGTCAATCTTCGATAAAAGTCTCTCTAAAACGGCAACAGCCCGCTTACCCTACGTCATTACGGCACAAAACTGGGATACGCTGGCGGATTCTTTCTGGCTGGCTCAAGCAAATCAACTGCTCCTTGGGGCCGTCGAAATGAATGCCAATATTCAACTTCATCAGGAGGATTTCCGTACAATCCCCGCTTCCCTCGTATTCGGTGCTTATGCCAAAGATACTCGAGAACCTCGCGCAATGACAGACGATACCTATGAAACGTTCATGGCCAACCACAGAAGGTTTGTTTCGGAACTTGGCGAAGTCAAGCTACGAGATGTGATAGAACCGATCGCGCAACTTCAACATATCGATAGTAACTTGGCTCATGAGCTCTGGGTTACCTTGTTCCCGATGTTTTGGGCTGCTACTGTGCGAGAGGAAAAGACTGACATTGAGAAAGGGCTAGTCGTATTACTTTCCAAAGACTACCATTCTCGTCAAATGGATAAGCGTCCAAATGTCGTACAAACATTGTTGGCAGGTGCAGCTAAATCATGGCCAGAGTTCAAAATTCCTCCACACATTCTTAAATTTGGAGCCAAGACCTATGATGCTTGGTACACTGCTATGGTTCAGCTTGAGAAATCAGCCATCAAACCAGAAATCGACTCCACTACCGTTAGGGAAAGTACGCTTGACGCACTTGTTGAATTATACTCTAATTTAAAGGAGGATGACTTATTCTATGGGACATGGCGTCGGCGATGTCAATTCGTGGAGACCAATGCCGCATTATCTTACGAGCAAAACGGAATGTGGGACAAGGCTCAGAAGATGTATGAAGCTGCCCAAATCAAGGCTCGCACCGGTGTTATCCCGTTCTCTCAAGGTGAATACATGCTCTGGGAGGATCACTGGGTTTTGTGTGCGCAAAAACTTCAACAATGGGAGATTTTGCAAGACTTTGCAAAACATGAAAACTTGCAAGATCTTCTCCTCGAGTGCGCTTGGAGAAGCATTGAGATGTGGCAAACTCAGGAACATCGAGAAAGCCTAGATATGCTTATTAAAGGCGTCATGGATGCTCCAACCTCTCGACGCACGTTCTTCCAAGGTTTTATGTCTCTACTCAAATTTCACAACAAGCAAGAAACTCCCCAAGACTTCTCCCGCGTTTGCGATGAAGCCTATCAGCTAGCCATTCGAAAGTGGCATCAACTTCCCAAGCGTCTTACTGCTGCCCACATTCCTATGTTGCATCACTTTCAGCAGCTGGTAGAACTGAATGATGCCAGCGTCATCTGCCAAAGTTTAGCCAATACGAGTCAAGCAAATTTGGACGTTAAGTCTGGCGAATTGAAGCTTCTTCTTGGAGCCTGGAGAGACCGTCTGCCCAACACCTGGGATGATATCACCGACTGGCAAGATCTGGTCACTTGGCGCCAGCATATCTTCGGCTTGATCAACAACACATATCTGCAATTGTTGCCGCCACAGGGCCAGAATGCCAATGGAGCGTCATTCGCATACCGCGGCTACCACGAGACAGCATGGATAATCAATAGATTCGCCCATGTTGCCCGAAAACACAACCTTGCTGAGGTCTGCATAAACCAGCTCAGTCGTATTTATACACTTCCCAATATTGAAATCCAAGAGGCCTTCCTTAAGTTACGAGAGCAGGCCAGATGTCATTACGAGAATCCCGACGAGCTTTCAAGCGGCCTAGACGTGATCAATAACACTAATTTGAACTATTTCAATAACCAGCAAAAAGCCGAATTCTATACCCTCAAGGGCATGTTCCTTGAAAAGCTGGGCCAGCATACTGATGCTGATGGAGCATACGGAACAGCTTTATACTACGACATCAGCAAAGCCAAGGCTTGGGCTGAATGGGGTTACTTCAACGATCGGAAGTTCAAGGCTGATCCTTCGGATACTAATTCTGCCCGACAAGCCGTGTGCTCATATCTTCAGGCAATTGGCAGTTACAAGAGCAGCAAAGCTAGAAAACTTATCGCACGCATACTTTGGTTGCTAAGTTTAGATGATTCCAATGGAACGATAGCAGCCGGTTTTGATGATCATAAGGGAGAGACCCCAGTTTGGTATTGGATAACGTTCATTCCACAGTTGTTGACCGGCCTAGGTCATAAGGAAGCACCCAAAGTCCATGGGATACTCCTTAAGATTGCCAAAGCGTATCCTCAATCTGTGTACTTTCAACTTAGGACCAATCGGGAAGACATGTTGATGATTAAGAAAAGTCAGGACGCCAAAGAGAGAGTGCGACAGCGCGCTCAATCTGCTGCGGCGAACAAGAAGCTGGGTAGCTCCCCGTCTCAGGCCAAGCAAGAAAACGCTCAACCCAAATCAGAGGCGTCGTCTCGACCACAAACATCGAACGGGGATAACAATGTGCAGGCCAAGACAGAGTCATCTGAACTGAACGGACCCAACAACAACAGTGCAACCCCCGCGCCCAATGGTGAACAACAGGGACAACCAGCCAAGGATGGAGCTGGTCAAAAGAAGCCACCTTGGGAACTCACTGAGGAGATTATGTCCGTTCTGAAGACAGCCTTCCCTCTTCTTGCTCTTTCCATGGAAACCATGGTTGATCAGATTCAAAAGCATTTCAAATGTCCGCCCGATGAGGATGCATATCGACTTATCGTTGCACTCCTCAATGATGGTCTAGCTTATGTTAGCCGCATGCCGACCTCTTATGCCAAGGATGTTAAGCTACCGCCTGCGACAGAAACCAATATCACACGCTTTGCTGAGACAATTCTCCCAGCCCACATCAAGAAGTCATTTGAAGCAGACTTTGTGACCGTTAAACCCACGATGTATGAGTATATCCACAAGCTGCGGAAATGGCGGGATAAGTTTGAGGCAAAGCTCGACCTCAGAAACCCGACTGCCCACCTTGAGTCGTATTCCCGACATCTTAGCGAGTTTCGTTATCTTAAATTTGATGACGTCGAGGTCCCCGGGCAGTATCTGCAGCATAAGGACAAGAACCAAGACTTTATTCGTATCGATCGATTCCTTCCCAATGTGGACCTCGTGAGGGGGATAGGCGGATCTCATCGTCGACTCAAGATACGCGGTCACGATGGAAGCATACACCCATTCGCCGTACAGCACCCTGCTGCTCGACACTGCCGCCGAGAGGAAAGGATTCTACAGCTGTTTCGACATCTGAACCAGACCCTAGCGAAGAAAAAGGAGAGTCGGCGTCGTGATTTGCAATTCACAGTCCCTCTCATGATTCCGTTAGCGCCTCACATTAGGATTGTGCAAGAGGATACTTCGTATATTACTCTGCAGGGCGTCTACGAGGACCACTGCAGGCGCAATGGTATGCGGAAAGATGAGCCAGTGATGTTCACGATGGAGAAATTGAGGGGACTTATCGAAACAAAAGGAACTGTAAGTCTTCTCCTATAAGCATCTCCGCGTCCACTTACTAACTATCATTCAGAAACCCCCTGATCAAGCCACAACGGCCCGTCTTGAGGTCTTCACAGCAATTCAAGAGAAGTGGGTTTCTCACACCGTTGCTCTGGAGTATTTCCAATCCATCTTCCCAGAATACTCAGATTTCTGGCTGTTCCGCCGGCGATTTTCATACCAGCTATCGGCGCTTACCTTTATGACGTACATCCTATACATGACGAACCGTTACCCTTCAAAGATGTATATCGCACGGAGCTCAGGGAAGATCTGGGGGTCTGAGCTCATGGCATGCATGGCTGTCGGCAAGCCGTTTTTCCATAACCCAGAACCTGTACCTTTCCGTCTCTCCCCTAATCTGCAAACCCTCATGGGTCCGCTAGCAACTGAGGGTATCTTCAGTTGCTCCATCATGGCGATCGCTCGTTGTCTCACTGAACCGGAGTTTGAGCTTGAGCATGCGTTGACGTTGCTTGTGCGAGACGAAGTGATATTCTGGTTTACCAGTAGTCATCGTGCCATTCATCTCAACGAGACCCAGCTGCGCGAGACTGTTCAGACGAACTGCGACATGGTTGTCAAACGTGCGCTCAGTTTAGCACAGCCTCCTGTTGGAAGCCTTCCAGCAAACCAGACAGTCATCGACCTCATCGCCAGAGCCGTGAACCCGGCGCATCTGGCCCAGTGCGATGCACTCTGGATGCCGTATCTATAGTCTGTAGTTTTGTTTTATTTATTTTTCCTTGTCGGCGGCTGCTTTTACTCACCGAATTCGACTGTACGTGTTTGGCTCGGATGCGATGGCGTTTCCCGGGGTCCTACAGGCGGCGTTTGGTGAATACTCAAAATCAAGGATGATTAGAGGTACACAGGAATTGTGGGCAACAGAAAAAGAATGACGGCTGTCATGAAAGCTGACAGTGAGATCCCGTGTATAATGATACTCAGTTCATCTATAAGTTGCGCGCGATACGTTCTTGTATTTGCAGGTCCGTTGCAGTTAAGTTGCGATAAGAATATGTAGAGTCTATAACAACACTTGTTTCTACGCCAAATCACGAGGCACTTTGACATTGTTATTTTGTTGTAGAGCTATCATTGCATTTATGTCTCTTTGATTTCTAGTAGTAGCCGTCGAAGCTTTAATCAGACACGGACAGAATACCAAGATTCCAGCCTCTAAACAACCCTGATGCAAGGGCACCGTTATTTATTCCGGCAAAGCTTTCAGTTCCTTTTACTATGTGAGATAAATGGATCAATCAATCCTTCAACTTCAACTTCACAAACTCCTCCATTGTCCTCTCATAGTTATTGACCGCAGTATTCGCCTCCTCTAGCTTTTGCCTCTCGGCAGCCTGCACGACTTCGCTGCTCTTGTCAAAGCCGTCACGCTTGATCAATTCCTCCTGTTTCTTGACTGCAACCTGTTTCTTCTGCAGTTTTACCTGCAGCTTTTTGATGGCGGCATCTACATCCGAGATGGCATCGGCCACTTGAAGGAGAAGGAAAATATTGTTCGTCAAGACGAACACGGCACAGCCTGTAGGTATAGCATCTTCTGGTCCCAGAAGCGACAGTTCTGCCAGAACCTTACCGGACAGTGTCTTGATGGAGTCCAACTGAGGAGTAATGCTTGCTTTTGAGGTTTCATCGCCAGCTTTGATGAATGCAACGCCGCCCGTCTTGATATTGTACTCAGCTGCTAGTGAGCGTAACGCTCGGGTGCACTGCAGACTAAGCTCATAAGACCCAGCTTCCGAAGGGAAGTAGAGACTTTCGTCGGCGGTTGGGAAAGGCGCCAGCATAATAGACGGAGGTGCCGCGGCTGAACTCTCGTACGTCGCCCGCGGGAGACGCTGCCACAGTTCCTCGGTGATGAAAGGCATGAACGGGTGGATTAGCCTGAGGGCGACATCCAAAGCCCTGTATAGAGTTTGCTGCACGCTGTCCTGCTCAGCCGCGGTTCCTGCAGTTAACAAACTCTTGCTGTGCTCGATGAATACATCGCACAGCTCATCATAGAAGAATTTATAAGCAATCTGAGTTGCTTTAGAGAATTCTCTAGACGCCAACGCCTGATTGAGATCTCTAACAGCAGAATTCATGCTATGGAGGATCCACTTTTCAGGCGTGGAAAGGTTGGAGACATCAAGATTGGCGACAGGCTTGAAGTCTTCTGGTAGGCGACCCATTACGTACTTGCTCGCCTGCCAGACCTTGTTACAGAACCGTCGATATCCAGCCATTACTTTGATATCGAAATTAATATCACCGCCCCCGGTGGTGTAAGAGAGAAGGGTGAACCTTAGAGCATCGGCACCACATTCAGGAATTCCGCCAGGAAATGCTGTTTTCTGAAATTTAGTAGCCCTGGCAACCTCCGTCTCCTTCAGATTTCCTACCAGGAGCTTTGCATGAAGGGCATCGAGCTCAATGCCATTAATGATGTCAAGAGGGTCGATAACATTGCCCAGGGACTTGCTCATCTTTCTGCCCTCGGAATCTCGAACCAAGCTGTGGCAGTAGACCTCCTTAAAGGGCACCTGACCTACGAGCTTTAGACTAAGCATGATCATACGGGCTACCCAGAAAAACACTACACTACTAGTTAGTTTTACCGTTGCGCACAAGATATCGCAGTTTAATTAACATGTCTGTCTGTAGTTTGGATAAAGGGCTGCTTGCTGGGCAAAAAAAAAAAAAAAAAAAAAAGACTTACTGATATCCCACCCTGTCTCAAGCAAGCTAGTAGGAAAGAATCGTTCGAAGTCGGGAGTCTTTTCGGGCCATCCAAGAATAGCCATAGGCCACAAGCCTGAGCTGAACCAGGTGTCTAGACAGTCGGGATCTTGCTCCAAGTGAAATTTCTTTCCGGGGAATGCAGATGTCGCTTTAGCTTGGGCCTCATCTGGCGTTCGACCAACAATCCAGCGCGCAGTTTCATCCTCGTCGGCATTCGTATCTTCACCCTCGAATACTACACGGTACGCAGGGATGCGATGGCCCCACCAAAGCTGGCGAGAAACACACCAGTCAGTGATGCCAGCAAGCCACCGCTGATATGACCTCTTGGCGCTTTCGGGCGCCATCTTTATCCTCCCATCATCAACCACTTTGAGGCCTTCGGCTGCCATGTCCTCCATCTTGACCCACCACTGGGGTTTCATCAAAGGTTCTACAACATCCTTAGTTCTTTCGCACATTGGTATTGTCATGGCATGAGATTCTTTCTTGACGAATAGGCCGAGTTTAGTTAGTTCCTCGACGATGTTATACCGGCAATCGAATCTTTTCTGGCCCTGGAAATCAGGCCCGGCGTTTTCATTCAGAGTACCATCGCCGTTTAAAATGTTTATAAACTCCAAGCCGTGGCGTTTTCCCAATTGGTAATCATTGTAGTCATGAGCAGGGGTAAGTTTGACAGCACCAGTTCCAAGCTCGGGGTCGACGTATTTGTCTGCGACGATCTTGAGGAGGCGATTGGTGAAGGGGTGACGCGCGTACTTGCCGACAAGGTGGGCATGGCGCTTGTCGTCGGGATGGACGGCAATACCAGTATCGCCCAGCATAGTTTCTGGTCTTGTAGTGGCGACTTCAACAAACAGATCTGTGCCGTCAATGGGGTACTTGAAGTAAGTCATCTCACCAAAGGCAACCTTTCTCTCGTAACCGGGCACGTCGAGCAAGGTACGGCCGGGAATGTCCTTGTTCTCGACCTCGAGCGAGCTCAAAGCGGTCTGCAGGTGTGAACACCAGTTGACGAGGCGGTTCGAGCGATAGATGAGGCCCTCGTCATGGAGAGTGCAGAAGGCCTGCATGGTGGCACGGGTGCAGTTCTCGTCCATAGTGAAGGCCTCGCGTGACCAGTCCATAGAGCCACCCATGAGGCGCTGGGCGTTGTTGATGCGCTGGTGGTAGTCGTTCTTCCAGTCCCAGACCAGATTTGTGAAGGCATCGCGACCCAGCTCAATACGGGTCTTCTTCTCTTTCTTCCAGAGCATCTTCTCGACCACGGACTGGGTGCTGATGCCGGCATGGTCGCAGCCGGGAATCCACACGGTGGGCACGCCACGCATGCGATTCCACCGGATCAGCGTGTCTTGTATGGTGTTGGCGAGGGCGTGGCCGCAGTGCAGGGCGCCGGTGACGTTGGGGGGAGGCAGCGGGATGACGAAGGGCGCGGGCGCGTCGGCCGACTGTGACTGCGGCGGCGGCTGGAAGAAGCCCGACTTCTCCCACCACTGGTACCACGACGACTCGACGGCACTGGGGCTGTAGGCGCTGAAGTGCGGGTGGTCGAACGACTGCAGCAGCTTCTTGTCGCCGGCCGTGGTCGGGTCCTCGAAGGGCGCCAGCGTCGGCGGCGGTGCCTTGGCCTTGCCGGCCGCGGCCTTGCCCGTCTTCTGCGGCGCTGCTGTTGATGCCGGAGTTGTTGCCATTCTCACGATGCTGTTCCTCAAACGTAGTGTTCTTGCCGAAGGTGTCAATCTCGAACAGCGCCCGACAGCCAACATTGATTGTGGCGGGAAGAGTGCTGCTGTCGAGAGCCGACCATACATGAGTCACAAAAATTCACTGAAGCCCCGAGGGCGCACAGGAAGGTGGGGTCTCAGCCCACGGAAGCTGCCAAACCCAGGCGAAATGGCCAAACTGCCATCCCCACTTCGCTGCATGGACCACCCGTAAATAAGAGGTAGTATACAAGTACTTAAGTACCTAGATTACATACAAGGAGTGTATCTATGCACATCTATACATTCATTTTCATCCTATGAAGGCTGCTGGGTATATTCGCCTACTGTAATACAGATTTTCTTTCCACTAATGTACCTACAGTAGGGACGGGTGTTCCGCCAGGACCCGTCCGGCTCTGGCCCATATCCAACCTGGAATGCTTGCACTAGCGGCAGTCCTCTCTTTTTTTTCCTTTTTACCCCCCCTTTTGGTTGGTCCCTTAACACCAGAAATTCAGATGACCCCTCTTTCTACCCCTCAATGTGCACTCTCAGCCTCTACTATAATAGGTATCTCAATTAATTGGTCACAACCTCCTGATAAAATAGACCGGCAAGGCACAGTTACAGCTTTCAAAGGGTAATTCCCTGAGAAGTTGGTAGTATTCGCAAGAATGTCCTTTTTCATGGTTACAGCTTTTTAACATACCTATTGGTGGGGTTTACTTTATAGAAGACAATATCCCCAGATCTCATCATCGGCAGCCCACTTCCATTCTTTTCGTTATCCTAACTACTTATCTGACACTGTATATCGCTGTCGGTAACATAACCAGGGTAACATGTGTACCATATATCCACAAACATTTGGAATCCTGAAAAAAAAAAAACTAATAAGGAAATAAGAGCATCCAGACAGATTTCTGCTCCAGGATAGGCCTTTGTTCAACGGTGGGGTTGGCGCCGCGGTAAAGGCCCAGATTGGGAGGTAGGAGATACGAGCGACTCTGATTGGTCAATTTTGTCGACAACTTGCCATATCGGGAAACTAACCTCAGTTATAGCAAGTCAGCATTCACTCTATGAAATTTTTCTATCATATGCTCAGCCCAGATATCGCCGTTCTCAGCGTAGATCATAGTTGAAATGTGCCTTCTACGTGCGTCAACAACTTAACAAAACCTCTTCATTGCGCAGCTGTAGCAATTCATAAGTCATGTAGGTATTAATTGAAGTGACACCACCAACTGATACGAGTTGATCAAACTCCGAAAGAGTCCTTTTGTGAGGATTCGCAACCAACGCATGAGATCCATAGTCACAGTAGCTGTTATTCCGCGCCTGTGTGTGTCGTTCGCCAAAGCTGTTAAACCCGAGTCTAGGCTTTCTTGTTGCGGCGCGAAGGCCACCAGAAAGCTGGTCGTGCCCCCTTACCAAAAATACTAGGCTCCTGCAGGCTGACACTGAGTTGGCGGCAAGTAGTCAGTGATAGGTCCCGTCTAAGTCGCATTTTAGCCCATTCGACAAATGGCACATTTTTTTGACATAATCAACTCCTGCAAGCTACATGTGAGTGAGTTCTTTCCCAATCGAAATGATTTGATCTCGCGGGGTGCTCGCACCATGACATAGCCACCCGGCTGTAGCATCAATGAGCCCCTTCGTGCGTGCCCTACTCGGATTTACGGTATAGGACCTTGTCGATGGACTTTGATACGACCGACGCAGCGATATTTTGTACAGACATTTCTCTAGCTCTGTCAAACAAACTCAGTCAATGTTGATAGTAAGGAGTTGCATTAGAATTCCCATTATAGGCTATAGAGGATCCTAGCAAACCACTATTAATACCACCTGACCTCTTATGTTATACCTAACATATTGATATAGTAGGGTAACCATCACGCAAAATGATAGACAGAAAAGTATACCAAAATACACCGACTCAATTTGATAGGCCGTCAAGGTTCACGTCGACTCAGTCGGTATGCAGATTATGACACCTCTTTGCTCAAATGGATACTTATAATAACACGCAAGGTTGATTTCACAGAACAAGTATATTAGTGAGCCTGAAGGCTTGGATGTTTGTATGTATGCAGCTTCGAGCTGCATATACTTAGGCAACGAGGCGAACCTTGGCATTGGGGCAGTGTGTGCCTCGAGGAGGGCACCCCAATGATTGGCAGCCGAGGGGAACGATGAAATGGCGACCTACACTACCTTGGAGGCTTTGATTCTCCTTGTCAGCCTCCGAAGGCAAAAGGATAAACTGTATAACATGTTAAATACGAGTTGTAATAAGTTTATGCAATGCTTTGACTTCGACTTGTTCCTGGTTTAAGCTTACAAGGCCGCCTTTGAGGAATGTCTGTACAAAAGATCTCTGCGTCGGTTGCATCACTCAACCAAGAGGCCAATGTTGGCCTTGTGCATTTCAATTTCGATTTTGCTCTAAACAAGTACGAGGCGCCCCATGAATTTCAAGGTCTTGGTCGAGAGTTGTCACAGGCGAGAATTAAGGCCGCCGAAGACGGTGCAGTCCATATCACAGCTCGGAAACTAGGAGCCTTGTTTCGTCAATGCTTACCTTCAACATCTCACCTTATCAAGGCCTACGGAACCCGCGCCTCTGAAATTGCATCTGATCCAAAAGTAAACCCCAAGCCTTCCAGAAAACACGGGGTTCTTGCAGATCATGTTGGGATTGACGGTACAAGCATTTGGGCAGCTGCAACGTCGGGTGCCGAATCTATTGCTGTCCACTTACTAGCCTGTATGCTGGCCCGGATGTGGTCACGCCCAGAAGCCATTGCCATCTGGGCAGAATTAGTATGGGAAAGAAAGAAAGAACTTGAGCGGACCGATGTAGCTGACCCGCAATATCTGATGGCGCTGAACGATTCACGAATCGATATAACCAGAGATCAGCTTGCCCAGTGGGACTCTTCTGCCAGAGCATGGCTCCAGTCTGCTGATGAAGCGATGAAGATCAAACAAACTCAATTAATGTTGATTGTGAACAACGTCAACCTGCCTGTGAGCACCAAACCGACGTTATATCGAAATGTGCTTCAAGCTTGGTCTTTGGCTATGCTCGCCGCCGATAATCTTATTCGAGGGGTTCCTCAATCGGTAGAGTACGGCTCTATACTCCTTGGCATTTCATCGTGGCACATATATCCGGATATGGTAGTGCTACAAAGCTCTCCAACGCCAATCAGTCAAGCCGACCCCCTAGTCAACGATGCTGGAATCCTGACCATTGGGCTGAATACCCAGTGCCCCAGTGAAACCGGAATTTCTTGGTCGCTGCCTTTGGGCCATCTTCGATACTATGGAGGCCCGGTGGTGACAGAAAAATCACTCATCACTCAAGGGAATCGAATCACTGTTACTCAGTTGATTCAGCTGTCTATCGGCTGCATGACTCGACATTGGTCGCTCTCCGAATCGACAATTGTGAAGTTCCTGGTGGTCCTCTGGAAATTTATTGAACCGGTAACTCAAAACCCAGAAGACATGACGACTCACTGGCTGGGGTATCTCGCAGGGGCAGTGACGCCTTTGTTGTTGGACCCCGCGTCTTTGGACGCGCAGGTTGGTTTTCCGTTGATGAAGCTAGGTTCTCGGCGATGTCCCCAATTCCTTGATTCACAAAACGATAAGCCTACCGCCGTACCAAAACTCTTTGGATTGGACGACGTAGACATTGTCACCGGACTCCTAGAGAAGCCAGAGGATTCGGTGCGTTTTTTTAGAAAACTTGTCAAAGATCCTGCTCTAAAACGATTACACAACAGACTCTTTATTATCAGGTATCGCAAAGATTTTGATGCTGGTGATAAAGAGACTTATCCTGGTAGTGCAGAGACAGACATGCACAAGGATGCGAAGCCTTATACCACTTTCGAGTATGCCACTGCTCTTCCTGTGCAAAGAGAGCGCTATAAAAGATCGCACGATGGCGAGCAACAGTATGAAACCCATCTTCTATAATACCCATCCTTTAAATTTGTTTATAAATTTGTTATAACTATAAAATAAGGCTACAGATTATTTACTAACTATAACGTGGTTTATATGCAAGTCGCGCATTTATGCAAGTTGCGCACTTTTTTACTTAACGCGTATACTATTATTTTATTGCGTAATAATTATATAATTAATTAATGTTTAAAAATTTTAAAAAATATCGTTTTTTGCTTATAATTGTGGCTATTTAATCAGCTGATAAAATTAGCATTTAACGCGCTGCTAAAATTTACGAAATTTTTAAATTAATTTTACGTAATAAAATAAACGGACGTATTGCTAAAGTAAAAACACGTGCTAATTTACATATTTTAAATTTAATTAAAAAGGAAATACTTTTTAATTATATATTAAATTTTAATAAATAAAAATATGCTTTTAGCTATGCTTTTATTAAAAATATAGCTAATATGCTTTTAATATTATATAGCGTTATTATTATTAAAAAGCTTTAAGTAAGCAATTTTATTAAATGTTATTTAAACTTTAAACAGCATTATATACATAAATATAATTTTTAAAAAGCTTTATATAAAAATTTAACTATAATAAATATATAATTTAAGTGTTATATGCGTATAAAAGCGCAATATAATATTTAATATAATAATATTTAAAACTTTAATAAAATTAAGTTTATAATAAACATTATTTTTGCTTTTATAATAGTTATATATGTTAATTAACATAAAAAACATAAATTAATGTAATTTAGCAATAAAAAATAAGCTATAATAATTAAAACAATTAATTTAATTAATAAAAAAAAAATTTATTTATTATTTTTTAAAGCGTTTATTATTTTTAATATTAATGCATTTTTTATTTTAACCGGACATTTAATTAAACTAGCCACTTTTTTTCTAAGTTATATATATATAAAAAAATTCTTTATTTTTTTATTAATAACAATGGTTTTTTATTATAAAAAAAGCAATATATAGCTTATATTTTAAGCTTTTAAATATATTTTTAAGCTATTTATATAATATATTGCTTAAATTTATAATGTTTTTTATATAATATTTGCCGATTATATAAATAGTTTTTAATTTACAAACAAAATATTATATTTAAAAGTTTAATTAATTAAAAAAAAAATTATATTATATATTTTTAATTTTAATGCATAATTATTTTTGCTTTTGCATGCTTATGTTAAAAATATAACAAATTAATTAATAAAACTGCAAAGCTAAAAACTTATTAAAAAAAATTAAACTTTAAAGCTTTAAATATATTTTAATTAAAAAATTAATTATTAATAAATATTAAATAAAAATTTAATTAAATATTATATATAATTTATTTTTGTATAAAAAACAATAAATAAAATTAAAAATTAAAAAAAAAAATTTATAATTTTAATAAAACTAAGTTTATAATAAGCAAAATTATGTTTAAAATAATTGTAATTTTGTTTAAACATAAAAAAAAGCTATATATAATTAAATAAAGCAATTTTATTATATAGCTAAATTGTTTTATTATATATTATTTTAGCAAAAAAAAACCATTTTATATTTTAGTTTAAAAATAACAATATATTAAATAATTAAAAATTGCAATTATAAAAAATAATTAAATAATAAACAAATAAAATATAAATTAAATTAAATATTTTAATTAATATATAAAGCTTTATATAAAAAGTTGCTATTATTTTTTTTTGTTTAATAGTTATAAAAGCTATTATTTATATAAATTTAAGTTATATTGCAAAAAAAACAATATTATTATTTTTTACATGTTTTTTTATTTTTTTTACCATTTTTAACTATTTAATGTTAAAATATTTAGCTTTTTAAAATAATTATATAACAAGCAAATTAACTTTTTTATATATATATATATTATTTATATTTAAAAAAAAAAAATTTTAACTACGTTTTTTTATGCATTTAATAAAGCAATAACTTTAATTAACATATAAAAAAAGTTTAAAAAAATAAGTTTAATATTATATAATTTAAAATATATTATTAATTAATTAAATTATTTAATAATATTTTAAATTAAATTTTTTTTTTAAATATATAAAGCAAAAAATTATATAATATTAAAACAGCTTTTTTATATTTATTATTAAAAATTTAAGCTAAATTATATATAATATAATTAAAGTTATATATAATATTATATTATTAAAAAAAAATTAAAAGTTTTTATAAAGCAAATTATATATTTAGCAAACATTGCTATATAAAGCAAATTAAGCTATAAAATGTAAAATTTTATACTATTAAAAATATTAAAAATAAAATAAAAGTATAAAATATTATTAAAGCAAAAAGTTATATTATATATAATAGTAATTATTATATAAAAAAAAAAATTTGCGCTAAACGCTATAAGCTTTGCAGCAAGCCTAGCTATAATGCACAAACATGCAAAAATGTTATAAAAATGTTTAACAAATTAAATTTTAATTAATTTAATTAAATTATATAAATAATTGTTAAAATATTTTCAAATATATATATAAAGTTTTATTTAAATAGCTAGTTTAATTAAATGTTTAATTAAAGTAAAAAATGCATTAATATAAAAACATTAACTTTTTATATAATTAAATATTTTATATTAATTTTAATAAATAAACTAATAATTAAATTATATTAAAATAAATAAAATATTTTAATAAATATATTATATTATTAATAATAAATACATATTATTTATTAATGTTAAATTAATATAAAAGTTATATTTTAATTAAATTTAAATAATTTTGCAAAAATTACAAAATAATAATTATATTATTACCTTTGCATTTATTATATTTAACTTAGCTATTTAATTGTTATAAATAAAAAAATAATTAAGTTAAGTATAATAAAAAGTGTATTTTATATAATAGGTTTTATATAAAACTAAAGCTTGTAAAAGGTAAAAAACAAAAATAAAATAAGTGCATAGTAAATAATTTTATAAAAAAATGAAATAGGTTTTATAAAGCTTTATAACTTATATATAATAACTATTTTTTTTATAAACAGGTTTTTTATAATTTATAATGTATATAAAGTGCTATAATATTAATGTTATATTAATATAATTGCGTAAAGTTGTGTTGTTATAATATTTAAATATATTTAGGTTTATGTTTACATTTTGCCTTACGTTAGTTTTGCCGCTTTTCCGCCTGTATGCCTTGCTATATTAATTTGCCTTGTTTATTTTAGCTTTTTTTTTTTTTTTTTTTTTTTTTAAATTGCTGCTAATTTTTTATAATTGGTTTTTAATTACTATTTTTTGTTTATTTATTTTATACAATTATATTTTGCAATTTTTTTTTTATAATTTATTATGCTTTTTAAAAAAAACCTTTAATATAATAATAATTATAGCAATTGCAGCATTAATTATAAAAGTTAATAAAATTTGCATGATTATAACTTTATAATTAATAATAATAATAATAATTAAAATAATGTTAGCAATAATTTAAGTAATAATTAGCTTAATAATAACAATATTTTAAATGGTTTTTTTATGCTTTTTATGCTTTTTATGCCTTTGGCTTTTTTAGCTTTTTTTGCTAAAAATAATTTTATGCTTTATAATGCTGCCGGTAATTTTAAAGTATTTAACTTTAAATATATTTTAAATTTATTATAAAACGCTTGCTTTTATAATTAAGCAAAATATATTTAAAATTGCTATTATAATAAGCATAATAATTTAAATAATTTATATAGCTTAATAATTTATTAATATTGCTATATAAATATTAGCAGTATATATTAATTAATTAAAGGCTTGCTTTTAAACGTTATTTATCTGCTTAAAAAAGCTGGCATATTTTTTTACGCAGTTTATAAAGTTAGCTATAAAACATGCAAGCTTATATATATTTTTATATTTGTTTTATATATATATTATTGTTTATATTAAATTAAGTTTTTAATATAATAGCCTTTAATATGCTTTAAATAAAAAAGCTATGCAATTAAGCCGTTAATATTTATAATTTATAATATAATATTAATAAATTTATAGTTTTAAATAAAAATAATAATAAAGTTTAAAATATTTTATTAAAGTTTTATTAAAAAATTACTAAATATTAATTTTGCTTGCTATAAACATTTTGCTAAGCTTTTATAATTTATCGATTTTAATATAAGCTAACTTTTAAAGTTAAAAATTTTCAAGCTGCTTTTTGCATTTATAAAAAAGCGGTTTTTTATTGTTATAACATTATGTTATAATTTATAAAGCGCTTTTTTGCTAACATTATATATATTTATTTTTACATTTTTTTTGCAATAGTTTTTAATATAAATAAATAATAAATAAACATAATTAATATTGCTGCGTTATAACGCTTTATTTTAAATACTATAATAATAGTTTTATATTTTAAATAATAGTAGTGCAGCAGTTTTTTAAAAAATATAAAGCTATTATTATAGAAAAATATAATGTTAAAATATAAAATAAGCTATATATTAGCTTAAAAAATAATAATGTATGCTATTTTAAATTGTTGTAAATTTAGCATTAGTTTGCATATAATTTAATGGTAAAGCGCAAATTTTAAAAATTTAAAATTGTAAATTTAATAATTGTTAAAAAAGTAATATTGCTTAAATATAAGCTTAAGCTAAATAATTTAAAATAATTTATATTAATTTTAGCTAAGAATTAAATAAAGTTTATATTTTATTTATTAATAATAATATTTTTATTTTTTTTATAACTTTAGCGTTTTTTATATGCTTTAAATGCTTTAAAAACAGTTATATTAATAGCTAATATTTATTAATTATATTTTAAAAGTTAATTAATTTATTTAATTTTATAATATAAATTATTTTAATAGGTTTATTTTTTTATTATGTTTTTTATTTTTTATTTATTTTAAAAGTTTTTAAAAACTAGCATAAATAAGCTATTTTTAATATATGCAATTTAAAGCTTTAATAATTGCATTAAAAAAACGTTATAAAAACAGTTATATATAGCAAAAAAAGCAATATAATATATTTATAAATTAATTTAACTTAATATTTAAAAAGGTTTAATATATTTAAATATAAGCTTTTTAGTTTTAAATTTAAAATTTTTAATAAAAAAAGCAATTAATTATTTAATAATATAATTTTATAATTTATGTTTATTATTATAATATTTTTAATATAATTTAATTATTTTTTGTTATTATATTATTAATTTATTTTTAATAGTTTTTAATTTTTATAACTTATTTTATATTATAAATACCTTTTTTAAAATAAAATTATTTTTAACAAATAAACAAAATTTAAGCTTGTAGTTATATAATGCTTTAAAAAATATTTTCTTAGTAATAGCATTAATAAATAAATTAATAGCAAAATAAACTTAAGGTAATAATTAAAGCTAATTAATTTGCTTAATATTAATAAAGCATTTTAAATATATTTTAAATGTTTAGTTTATTTACTTTATTTAACTATTGGTTTAAAAATGAAATATTATTAAATGTTTTTTTTTAATTTTTAAATAATAATAAAGGTTTAATTAAAACTAACTTATAAAAACTAAACTATAATTTAAAATTATACCTAAAGGATTGCTATAAACACACTTAATTTTTTTGTGAAATAAAGCTGCTAATTTTACTAAAGTTATTATATTAAAAATAAATAAAAAATAATTAAGTTTTATAAACCTATTAATAATAATTAATATAGCATTAATTAATTTTTTTTTATAAAAGGTTTTTAAAAAGCTAATAATAAAGTTTATTAATAGCTTTTATATAAAAGCAATAAATAAAAGTAAAGCATTAAGTTTATTATATTTTTAATAATATTTTGCTTTAAATTTTAAATAATAGTTTTTATATTTTGCTAATAAAATTTTTAACGTAATAGTTTAAATGTGCAATTTTAACTAAAATAGCTTGTTATAACATTATTATAATATATTAAAAAAGCTTGCAACGTTTATTAAAAATTTATAAGCTTTTTTTAACTAATTTGTTTTTAAATTGCTTTATATTTAAGATTTTTTTTTAAATATTATAAATTATCTTTTAAAAACTTTTTATTATTAATAATTATTTATGCTTATTTATATATAATTGCTTAAATAAAAAATAATTAAATTTTAAATAAATATATAGCATAGATTTTTTTAACTAATATTTTTAAATATTTATTTTAAATTTTAATTTAAGCTATTATAAGTTTTTTTTTTAAAATAAAAAATAAGTTTATATTATATAGCTTTTTTGCTATATAATTAAAATATTTTAAAAATAAATCGGCTTTGTTTTGCTTTTTTTTTAATATTTAATAATAAAATTAAATAAAGCTAAATATATATATTATTTAGCTTAAATGTTTTTATAAATGTTTATAAGTTAGCATAGTTTAATAAAACTTTAATTAATAACTTGTTTTTTTAAAAATAATATTGTTAATATTTAAAATATTTAATAATAGCTAGCATTTTTTAATTTAAAGTTTTATAATTTAATTTAGTGTTATTATAAATATAAAAATAAAACATTATAACTTTTTATTTGCTTTAATTATTTTTTTTAAAAAAATTATTTATTACCGCTGTTTTAAAAGTATTAATTTTTAGCAATATTTGCTTTTTAAAGTTAAAATATATAAAAAAAATAATTTTTTTAAATGCTTTTTTTAGTTTATTAAAAGCTGTTATTATAAAAGCATTAAAAAAAGATTTAATTTTCTTTTATTATTAGTGCGTTTTTTTTTAAATAATAAAACTAAAAAAATGTAATTTATAAATACTTTTTTATAAAGCAGCAATAAAAGTTGCAAAACTTTAAAAATTATTATAACTTATAACAAAAATTAAATAATAGCTACTTTAATATTATATTAATATATTTAAGGTTTATTTTAATGTTATTGTTAAATATAATATATTTAAAAAATTTAATTTTTTTTTAATAAAACTAGCATTTAAAAAGCTTAGCATATAATTTAACTTTTTATAATTTTTTAATAATAATTTGCATATATTTTATATATAATTTTTTATTAAATAAAAATATAAAAATATTACTAAAGTAAATAATATAAATAATATTTATAAATTTATTAAATGCTTTTTATATATAATTTTAAAAAATAGCTGGAAAATTAAACAAATTTATAATAGTTATAACGCATATAAAAAGCAGTTTTTTATTTATTTATTTTTTTAATTTATATTTTATAATAAATATTTTTAAAGTTAATTTTAATAAATATTTTAGCATATAATAATTTATTTAATAATTTTAAAATAAATAAAAAAATATAACAATTTTTAATTATAATATAATTAAATTTTTTAAAGTTAATATATAATTTTAAACTTTTGTTTTTTTAAGTATAAATAAAATAAATGCTTTAGCAAAACTTGTAAATTTTTTAATTTTTTTTTATTTTTATTTTTATAAGCTAGTTTTATAGCTTTTTTTAGCTTATTTTAAGCTAAAAAATAAAAAAAAAATAAAAAAAATTAATGCTTAGCATTAAATTTATAATATAATTACTTTATTTATATTAAAAAAATTATATAAATTATAAAATTTCTTTAAAATGTTTTTAAGTTTTAAATAATTAAATAATAATTTAATATTATTAATTTAAAGTTTTTTTATAAATTATATAATAGCTTAATAATTTCTTTTATTTTTGCAAGCTTTAGCAAATTAATAAGCAATAAATAATTTAAATTATTTTTATTATAATTTAAAAAACTATTAATTTTTTTTTAAATTAAAAATGATTTTTTTGTTTTTTTAAAATAGTTTAAAATAATAATAAAGAATTTTTTTTTAGTTTGTTATTTTAATTAATAGCAACGCAAGTTTTTTAAATTTTTTAAATAATTTTATAACTATTAATTAATTTGAAAATAATTTAATAAACGCTATAGCTAAAAAAATGCTATTAATAACATATTAAAGTTAATATATACAAAAAAGTGCTTTTTTTAATTTATAATATAAAGCAAAAGTATAAAAAATATAATTGCATTTAATATAAAAATTTAAATTAGCATATGTTTTTAAAAGGCTTTTTTTAAAGTTTATTAAAAAAATAATGCATAAAATATAAAAATGTTGCAAAATAAATATAAAAAGCTAATAATTAAGCTTAAATTTTATAAATAAAACTAAGCTTATTGCTTATCTTTTTAGTTATTATTTTAATATTGGGATTTATTATTAAAATAATATTTTTTTAAAGCTTTTAAATTGTTTTGTTTTTTATTTATTTAAATTTTTTATATTTTTTATTTATAATTTTTTAGCTTATATTAATTAAGTTTAAAGTAATTAAAACTTATATAATTTTTTTTTATAATTAAAACAAAAAACGTTTTAATTAATATTGTTTTAAAAGCATAAATTGTTTTTATTTTTGTGCTGTTTTATATTATTGTTAAAATAGTTTTAATTGTTTTTAAAATTATTGTTTTTTAAAATATTTTAATTATTTTAATTTAAATTTAAAAATTAAAATTAGTTTAAAAGTTAACAATTATTTTTTTTACTTTTAAAATTGCATTTTTATTTTTAATAAAATTAATTGTTTTAATTATTATTTTAAAAGTTATTTTTAAAATTATTATTATTATTGTTTTAATTTTATTTTTAATTAAAATATTATTTATTATTATGTAAAGTTTAAAAAGTTAAAATAATTTATTAATTTTTAATGTTATTAAACAGCGTTTATTATATTAGCTTATATAATTAATAAAAAGTTATAAAAGTTTATTATATTACGTTAAAGTTTACAAGTTAGATTTATATAAAAACGCATAGCTTTTTTATAATTAAATTAATAGCATTTTTAACTTTTTATAAAAACTAAATATTAATTAAACATTTAAAAAAATTGCTAAATATATTAGCTAATACTTTTTAATTAGCTGCTTATATTAACATTTAAAAATAAAAATTAATATATAAATGTTTTTGTTTAATTAATAAAATGCTTTTAATTAATTTAACATAAAATATATTTTGTAAAAATTTTACGTTTAAATAAAATTTAATATTAATTTTTATAAAGTTAGTTTATTTTGCTAACTATATATAAAATTTTAATAATATAAAATTAAAATTTATAATTAAAACATAAAAACATAAATTTAAGTTTAGCTTTTTATTTAATTTATTAAGTAAAAATAAAATTTATGCTAAGTAAAAAGTATTTTTATTTAAGCAGCTTGTTTAAATTAATATTTTTATAATGTTATTAATAGCTTAAATTAAAATTACTTTTAAAACTAATGTAATTAAAATTATTAAAAAATAAAAAGGTAAATAAAAGGTTATAATTGTTTAAATTATTAAAATTTTTTATAAAAAGCAAGTTTTAAAATTAATAAATTTAGCTGTTAAATTTTAAATTAAAACTTAAATTATTAAAGTTATTAAAGTTTTTTTTTTTAAATTTATTGCGTTTTTATATTTTTTTTAACTTAAACTTATAAATGCAATAAAATTAATTTTTTTTAAAAGTATTAATAGTGTTTTTTTTTAGTTGTTTAACAAATGTTTATTAAAATTAATAAATTTTATTAGTTTAACAAGCTATTTATTATTATAATAATTAAAAGCTAGCAGTTTTATTGCTTATAATATTAAAGTTAAATAAAATTAAATTATTTTAATAATTTAAAAAGGTATTATAAAAACTTTAAAGTTTATTTAAAAATGTATTTATTAATTTAACAAAACTTTAAAATTTAATATTATATTAAAGTGCTATATTATTATATTGTAAATAATTAAGTGGTAAAAGCTTTAAAATTGTTATAAATAAAAAAATAACTAAGTTAAGTATAATAAAAAATGTATTTTATATAATAGGTTTTATATAAAACTAAAGCTTGTAAAAAGTAAAAAATAAAAATAAAATAAGTGCATAATAAATAATTTTATAAAAAAGTGAGATAAGTTTTATAAAGCTTTATAATATATTAAAACAAGTATATAATTATTAAATTTTAAAATTTATTAAATTATATATTAATTATATTATTAAAGCTAAGTTTTTTATTACATTTAAAAAAGCTTATTTAATAACTTTTATAAAATTAAATATTTTAAAAAATTTTAAAAAATTAAAATTAATATTTATTAATTTTTAAGCTATAATTTTAAAGTTAAATATAAAAATATATATATTATTACTTAAAATAAAAGCTTTTAAACTTTTAACATTTTAAGTTTTTTAAACGCTAAAAACTTTTATAAAAGCAATTATATAATTAACTTTAATTAAAACTTAAATTTTTAAACATTAAAAAAGCTTTTTAATTAAAATTTATAGCATTATTAATTAATTAATAAAAGCAAATTAAATGTTAACGCATTAATTTATTTTAATAACTAAAAAAATGCAAACTTTTTAAAAAGCAAATAAAGCACTTAATAAATGTTAAAAAAGTAAAAAAAAGCAATTATAAAATAAAAAAAAGCTTATTATAAAAAATGCACTAAATTAAATTGCTTAAAAAAATGCAAAAAAGCAAGTATAGCTAAATAAGTCGAAAAATTATAATAGTAATAAAGCGAATACGCCGCGCTAGCGACGATATAGCCGGTGCGGTAACACCGGCCATAATGCAAAAATTTATAAATTAAAAATAAAATTAAATATAAAGTTTAAATTAAAATAGCTTTTAATAATATCTGCGATAATTATTAAGTTATTAATAATTAAAGTAAAAGTACTTAAAAAAAGTGCGCGACTTGCATAGATGCGCAACTTGCATATAAACCACGTTATGTTTTATATAGAATAGTTTCAACCCCTGCTCGTCACTGCCGGTGGATAAAAACTAGCTATGCGGAAGATAAAGGCGCAAACGCAGAGGGGCGCCTCGAATATTTCAGAACTCAGAACGAAGACTCGTTTGCCCTCGCGACTGGCTTGGTCATAATTTCTCCTGACACGGTACAATGGAACGGTAGCCTTGAGCAATTTTCCAGCTGCGGGATCCTCCATCACGCCAATTACTATAGTGGCTCCAATTATCCAGCGATGCTCTCTTGGTGCGAATTCATTGATTTCGAGTCCGAACATGAATCAGTTGATGCAAATGAACATAATATCATAGCCGAGAAACCTAATCCGTATTATATCAATTTCGAGCCGGTCTTTGGGAGCATGGATACCGCCGCACTTTTAATAAGTAAAAGCCACCTAACGGAGGACTTGAGCAGCATGATCAAGTCGACTATCAGATTTTCTCCATTGGACTTCGTTGAAGCCGTGAAAAGCAATAACAACCCTGTTTCCAGAGAGAAGACGCTCTCACACTTGTCTGAAATGGTGAGTATGCCTTCGTCAGTCTCACTACATAGATCATTACGAGCCTTGGCCACAATGTCGTCCATATATAACCAACTTCCAAGTTCGACGATTTCTCTCAATGTAGTTTCGCTGTGTCTCCCTGAAATGTCCTGGATTCCTTACACAGGGGAGTACTCGCCGTCCACACAGAATCCATATATTGCACCGTTCACGCTGAGCAGACCCTCAACCTTCTCCTGTCTTCTCCTACTTGAGACTGGCGGCTTTTCGGTGCCACCGTCAGCTCTCTCAGAAGTAATGACAATGGCAGTCGGTGACTCCATTTACATTGCCAAAGGCTTAATCAGCGACCCGTCTAAGCTATGTTTGGCTCATGAGATATGTCAAATAAAGGGCAGTATCGGGAAATCAGGTATAGCATTGATGATTCCGCCTAAAAGCCCTCTCACGCGTCCAATGGACCTATCGAACTTCCGGTGCGTAAATCATAATCCATTTGACGGGCAGCTTCACGACTCCTTCAGTTCTACAACTCTTCACCTTGGATTCACCGACTACGTCTTCCCCGTCGATGATGGGAATCATGGTAACAAGGACTTCGAGGTTTACTACCTGGAAACCCTAGTTTCAGTATATGATCGTGGGGAGTGGGTTGCAGACTTGGATGTTCTTCGAGCGTTGGAGGAAAATGTGGCCTGGACAGTAATTCAGTCCGGCCATTGGAAACAGCCCTTGTTTAGCACCATCGAAGAGTGTGGTCATATGAATCATCGCACAGAGCAGTCAGAACGGTTAAGTCTGACCGTTATAGATGACTGGAACGAGATACTCGACCCCCCTGGTGGAGTCGCCATTGTTCGTTCCATGGACAATTGGCTCGGCCGACTTGCTGCTGCTGCTGTGTGCCGCCAGCAGGGAAATCTAGTAATAGTGTTGCAGAACAAATACTGCGGGCCGTGTCTCTGTGCCGAGTGGACTCGGCTATCAACTCCTCCGAATTCAAAAGGCAAATCGGGCATTCCTGAGATTCAACCCGACGGACTAGAGACACCAGCACTTGAAACAGGCGAAATTGAAGTGGTAATCAACGGGGTATGCGAACTAAGAATGCCGGCTTATGTAAAGAACAATATTATGAAGCAAAGCAGTATTTTTTTAATCTGCTAAGCTTATCTACCTTTAAAAACAAAAGCTATATTTTATAAACATGGTTTAGTGGTTCTTATATCTTAACAAGTTCTAATACTTATTCAGCGGAATGGAGTATCTTAAGCTGGCCAAATCTGGCATTACGATGCCGATTGTAGCTCTGTTACCCGGTTTATCCTCTGTAGGTGTTGTAGCATACATATCTGAATTCAATATCAAACACACGATCTCGACGGTTAATTAGGGTTCGGTTGGATTATAGTAGCTCGTTCCTTTGATTAGTTTAGTTTTACCCGTGACGTTTAGCTATACATAAGAGTCCCGCTTTCGGTCGCGTTTTCATACTCTGGTGCATACCCCGAGGCGAATGCGTACCGAGACAGCCACTGTCAGCCAGAGACCCAACTCAGCGCCGTCACTGCCGAGAAGCTAGCGAGCATCCGGATTGTCGGTCAGGGACACCCCCGTATCCACACCGAGAGACGACGAGCAAGGTGAAGCGGCCAGTTTCTTCCACCGGTGCCGTAAGTTTGAAAGTTTCCTCTATGTTAGAAGCCTTAGTATAGGGGTTACATTAATTCTTGCTGTCGTACGAAGAAGGCTAAACTTGTGCGTGATCTAGGCTGCAACTATATACACTTCAGATCCTTTGTCCCCCAAGATCGTGACACTCTATATCTAATTCACTTCTCAATAGCTCCACACATGCCTGGGTCCCACTACTCGTAATACTCATTGTAGAGCTCGCTGCCTTAATGCCGAAAATCGTGGCAGAGATAGGCTTACGTCCGTGCGGCACGACGATCTTTCGGACATAGGACATAGACTGTCGGTTTCGGCAGCCGTGCGATATCGGGTTGACCTCCTGAGTTTTATACCGCTTCTAAGCTTTACAGGAGATTTTTACGACTACAGCGGTACCCAAAAATGAAAATCTTGGCACCAGGGATAGAAACAATAACTGCCATCACGATACTCACAAGTGCATGTCCTGTGTAGGTAGGTAGCTTGTGTCGGACAGCGCTTCCCAGGTAAGGTGGCTGGGATTAGGGGCCAGGAGTTTGACGAAGAAACACGCAGTACGAGGAAAACTAATTTTATCTTCTCAGTTTTGATATTCTATTAGAGAAGTATATAATTATATAGATGCCGTATTCCAAAACTCGTGCTTGGTTCTCTCAAAAGGTTTACCAAGTGCCTTGCCAATTGCATAGTATCTGGAAGCGGTTATTAACGGTGGGCTATTAGTGCTACTTCCGCTAAACGATAAACTATATGGGATAACCCTTCAGAGATAGCACTTAAGAAATAGCACTTAAGAAATAGCACTTAAGAAATAGCACTTGGTCCATACCTATATAAAACAATAAATCATTTAAATTATTACAGTATTTGTTGTACAACTAGTTATTTCGGCGGAAGTGGCACTAATAGCCCTTTATGGTTATTCCTATACCACTGCAAACCATAAAAGCCTCTAAAATACAGCCTGCCTTTGTAAACAAGGTTAGACCTCCCATTTCGCATCCAATAGAATTAAACTTGATTATGGGACGATCATGATGACTCTTTTCATGAAGACTTGATCCGGCAACGGTTGAAGGTGCGGCTGTCCGCGGCTTACGGTGATCTCCATCACGCCCTATTGTCCAAGTCACCAAACAAGAACAAAATATTGACTTTCATTTTGCATGTAACAACTACGGTTTATTTATGCTAGAGCTAATTCTGGAATACATTTTGTTAATGAGCTTGTCTTACAAGGGTTAGGTGATCTAAATCTACTATAAGTAGCGCCCTGTACACAGTAACAGACAGTAGCTATAGTGTGGACTCATTTGGCATCACCACAAAAGCTCAACAAACAAGGTTGCTGCGACACTTCATCGTCCTTCTAGGGCTGCATAACCTCATTTGTCCAGTATAATCTCCCGAAAGTACATTACAAAATCAAAATGCGTGTCGGTTTCATAGGATTAGGCACGATGGGCACGCCCATGGCTCTGAACTTGTGCCGCCATTTCCCTACAATTGTCTGGAACCGGAGTCCGTCAAGATACCCGCCTCTCGTGGAGGCCGGCGCCAGAATTGGTGCTACACCAGCCAACGTCGCTGAGGAGTCCGACGTCATATTCATAATGCTCTTCGATGCCGCCGCAGTTGATGAGGTACTCAAGGACCTCAGGAAATCGCTTGCCGGGAAGACGGTTGTGAACACGAGCTCCGTTCCGGAAGAATTCAGTCATTACCTTTCCAAAGAAGTGACCGGGGAAGGGGGCCAGTTCGTCGAGATGCCGGTGGTTAGTCCCCCAGAGTCATCTCCCCCATTTTGTAGCAAGTTTGGGCCTCCTTTCTCCTGCTTGCACTCGAGACATTGCTCGATTTCTTATTCTTTGGGGTAATTATTAACCTCAGCGGGCGAATAGAGTGGGAGCAAAATACCCGCAGAACAGTATGTCTTCCCAGGTCTCTTACTTCCCTATTTGACCAAACTTTGATACGTCTCCAACCTCCTCCACGGACGAGCCAAATTATCATCGGAAACGTTTTGTTCTAACCTATGGCATGTTGTAGAGGCCAACTCGTTGGTATGTTAGGTGGAGATGCCAATGTCGTCGAGAGTATCAAACACGTCATGAAGCCTATCACCTGCACCGCTGTGTATTGCGGTCCGGTAGGCTACGGGCTGAGGACTAAGTACTCCGTCAACCTCTATGTAACCACCGTGGCCGTCGGTCTAGCGGAGTCGATGAATTGTAAGCTATTCACGGGGAACCTTTCTCTTTTGTTTTGGCGACTTTGGAATGCACGAGCTTCCATGTTGAGGATAAACTCATGCCATGAAAGCTTCACGACATCTCAAGCAACACATTAAACCATGGCTGTAGCTGATTCTAAGCGTTGCAGTGGCAAGAGCTCAGGGACTCGACCTCGCGGTTTTAGCAGAGGTGATAAACTCAGGACCGGCGGCTTCTGCCTATAGTCGCAGCAAAACGCCAAAGATCATCACGTCGGACTGGTCCTCTCAGGCGTCTCTTAAAGACTGTTATAATAGTAGCAAGCTTATCTGCGCCGCTGTCGAGGCGTCAGGGGCACGGTCGCCTCTGATAGAAGTCTGTCGGTCCATGTATGCAGAGGCAACTGATTCCGGGTTTGGAGACGATGATATGATTTCGGTAATAAGGATCTTATCCAATTCTCGCCAAAATCAGAATTGAAGAAGAAGAAAACAGAGATTATTATTTCGCCTACAGACCTGTTTCTATTGGATGAGACTATAAGAGCTAGTAAACGGCAAACAATCGTTTGAGAAGAGAAGCCGTCGAAGTCTGCGCATTAGATATTAGATCTCGCGTCTTGAGAGAATAAATCTAGCAATAATATGAAACATGATTTAATGAATATGCGCCAATTGCGGGTGAATTAACGGATATATATACATGTAGCTGGTGCCCTCGATACTTGCTTGGGGTGGGTCCCCTCTCCAGCAGAGCAAGCTAGTCTTGATAAGACCATTGACGTAAAGGTAGCTTCCGATATCGTGAGTACAAATTTCTTGCGCGCAATAAGTTATAATAATACTTTTGTTACTAATTACAACGTAAAACAACTGCTAGCGCATCCCGAACCCTACAATTCGCAACAATCCTATCCTTTACGGACCCAGCCGAGGGAAGCAGAGGATGGTAGCGGCTTGTCGCATTCTCGGGACGAGTCCGAGGTCCACGCCGCTCGCCGCGTCTATCCGGTCTCTATGCCGGACCTATTCCAGCGCAACCGGCGGCAGAGTGCAGCTCGTGTTCGACCACCATGCGCCCCCCAAGTCTGACCGACACCGACAGGATGCGCCCATAATATTCATGCATGGGCTGTTCGGATCCAAAAAGAACAATCGCACCGTGAGCAAGTGAGTCCCAACGCCTCTCTCTTTGGCGGGGTAGTCCTGTCTGTTCAAACAAAAGAGGCCGAACGGAAATGGAGCGCCAATGGAACTGGAAAAGGCTTGACATGCGCTGACTGGCGTCTGTCTGCGCTTCTACAGAGTCCTAGCACGCGATCTCAATCGACATGTATACGCCATTGTAAGCCTCGCATCCTGTGCCTTAGCATCCAAATACCTGTGTCGAAGGCCGCGGAGCTGCGGCCCTGGCGCACACCCGCCGAGACGAGAGAAGACAAGAAAGGTCGGTCAAGATGTCAGTCAGTCTAACGTGTGACCTCGGCATTTAGGACTTGCGAAATCACGGCGAATCACCACATGCGGACCGACACGACTACGTCGCCATGGCCGATGATGTGGCGGGCTTCATCAGCGACCACGGGCTGAAGGAGCCGTCACTGATCGGACACTCGATGTAAGCTATACAAAACATCCAATGCTATACTCTGCTTCTTTCGTCCCCATCTCTCTCTAACATCTATCTACCAATAGGGGCGCCAAAACAGCCATGACACTAGCCCTCGAGCAGCCCTCCCTCATCTCCAACATAGTATCCGTCGACAACGCGCCCATAGACGCGACGCTAAGCCGCAACTTCGCGACATACATCCGCGGCATGCGGCACATCGAAGACGCCGGCGTGACGCGGCAGAGCGAGGCCGACTCGATCCTGACGTCCTACGAGCCCGACATCCACATCCGCCAGTTCCTGCTCGGGAACGCACACCGGGTCCCCTCTACCACTACCTCCTCATCTGACGCCCATACCGAGGAGAACAAGAAACATACGACAAAGAACGTCGTCAAGTTCAGGATCCCGCTCGACACCCTCGCCAGGAACCTCGACAACCTGGGCGACTTCCCCTTCCGCAACCCGGACGACACCCGCTTCGAGAAGCCCGCGCTCTTCGTGCGCGGCACGAATAGCAAGTACGTGCCCGACGAGGCCATCCCCGTCATCGGCCGCTTCTTCCCGCGCTTCTCGCTCGTCGATATCGAGGCTGGTCATTGGGTCATTTCGGAGAAGCCGGCCGAGTTCCTGAAAGGTGAGTTCTTGCTTTTAAGCTGATACGTTTGCTTGGCAAGCCGCTTTTCTACCTTCTTCTCTTTGCTTCTTCATGGACAACTGACCGATGTCTATCTTTAGCCGTTATCGAATTCCTCACGCCAAAAGAATAAATTCCTGTACAACAATAGACGCTAGAGAGAAATAGAGGTCGCCTTGGTTGGTGAAATAATACGTTGCATTGGGGGATATCATCTAGACATGCTGGTTATATACATACATAGGACCAGTTCCGCATCGGAAGAGAGAGTCATGGCGTTCTCCTCATCATCAGTCATACAATTTGCTCCATAGACATAGAAAGGGTGTATATAGACCGCAGCCACTCCATAGACTCTGCGAATGAAACCAAAGGGAAATATAACAGACAAGGGGTACAAGGAGCTAGAGAGCCATGCTGAAGAGGACAGACCGCTCAAAAAGTCTCTCTAAATCAACAAGAACAAGGATTCGACGGGAAACTGCCCATGTCAAAGTTAATGGATTTCGAACTGGTCCTGGCTCCCGCTATCAGCTGCGGCTTTTGCACGATCCGATCGACAACCTCTATGAAAGGCCGCTTGACGTTCTCGCGTGTTTTAGAGCTGATCTCGCAGAATTCGGCCCCTTGTGCTTCGGCGAATGCCTTGCCTTGTTCGAACGACACTGCACGGCCGCCAGCGGCGACTTTGTCTAACTTACTCCCGACCTATACACGGATACCACCAAGTCAGTAGGGCCGGAAGGATATAGAATAAGCTTCTGAATACTTAGGAGTCGTGTAAAGAATGTGAAGTTAAATCACCACGCACCAGATAGAGCACAGCATCGGGATTTGCGTTGACCCTCGCCTCGTCGAACCATTTCTCCATACTCGCGAAACTCTTCTTATTAGAAATGTCGTAGACTAATATAACACCGTGGGCACCGCGGTAGTAGCTCGTCGACAGCGTGCGAAACCTCTCCTGGCCAGCCTATTATATTGCACATGAGCGATGTCCGGTTAGAAATCTATCGTGATCTTCTCTTTTCCTCTGCTATGTTTCGATATGTAGGCAAAATCGCAGTATTTTGTAGTGAAAATGTGTATTGGGTAGAGAAAAGGAGGAATGAACTCACAGTGTCGAATATGTTAAGTTTGTATGCCTCGCCCCTGACGGCTAGTTTTTTCGTCTACGATGCGAGTTAGAAATGTGAAGCAAGCAGCGCGGACGGGATGAGATGCTTCCGCTTCTCTATGAGCCGTTAAGCCGACACTTGTGCACGGCCATTACTGTCAAAGGCAGCCAATATACGTACTTTGAAATCGATTCCAACTGCAGGACTTGTGGTCAGTAAATTTTTTTGTGCACCGGGTATTATTTGGGTCAGAGGCGTGAAAATCCCCTGAGACGCGATTCTAGTCGAAACAGAGAGGAATCTACGCCCACAACGACTGGCCCGTGCGATAAGAAAAGATTCTGAATATCACTTACTGGTTGCCGTTGTTGACTCGGGGTCAAAATGATCTTCACAATCTGCGGTGCAACACGATATAGTCAGCGTATGATGCTGCGAAGATTCAAGAGCGGCTATGCAGAAGCCGTCATCTTAGTGATAATATACTCACACCGTAGTAGTACTGCACAACGATAGGATAAGTTAGCCGTGAACCAACAGACTCATATGATGCGATGAGTGAAGAAGGGATGGTAGCCTTTAGAAGTGAGGCAAAAGCAAACTCACAAGCAGATTTACCGGCGCCCGAAGGTCCGATCAGTAGGATTTTGAGGACGGGGAGTGCGTCCTCAGATGACGATGTCGAGGCCATGATGATGACGACGACGATAACGCTGATATGTACTTTCCCGTCTCCTAGGCGAACGAAGGGATCAAATCAGCTAAGTACGGCGTTAATTCAGATGATTGACTCGGTTGACTTAGGTAGAGACCGGCTGACTGCTAGGTGCACCGGACAGTGTGCGCCTTTAGACTCTGGTTCGTCACCTCAAATTCGCTGGCTTGCTTCGGCCGGGATCTTCACGCAGCGACAGTCGACGTCTAACATGAAATGTCCTTTCTTGGGCTCTGAACGTTTGACTTGGTATGTGCAACGCTGATGAACAGGCCGTAGAAACGCCAAAGATGGATGTCGATCTTCAGCGATGAGACGAGACAGTGCGAGCGATGACACGAGGAGCGGAAGACCGTAACACGTGGACCAAGTGTCGTGGATTTTATCGTGTTACGCAGCTATCAATGAAATCAATCAGCTGATCAAGTCAGCGCGGAAAGAGTTGAGGGCGTCTTGACTCACGTAATATATAGGGGAAAGGCAATAGCTTAGGACGGTATGCAAGGTAGGTTTTAAATGAATTGAACTTGGACGTAGAACATTATTGTTGCTGCTATTGTCAAACAAGTAGAGGGGCAGGCAAGCCCGCCGCCGACGGCCATACAAGAAGCCGTCTGTCACCTGCACTTGAACTGCCCTAGCATATACCCATCACATAAGAATATGTGAAATTTACAATACCTCCCGGCTCAACCATCTTACATTCGTGTAACTACTTACTTATCTACGCACTCTAAGTAGGAGCATGCTCGCATGCCTCGGTCAAAATATTTATATACTTACGTATATCAAGTATTGGGCACCTATCAGCTGTCTTAGTGTATGGAGGTCTCCATATCAGTTCGCAGGTAATTCACCCAATGTTACCTAATGTCTTAATGCAGCTGTGACTTCAACAATTCTCAAATCCGTCTAAAATTTGCGCATGAACTGATAAATAATTGATCTATAATCCAATTGATATTTCTACACTAATATTACAGCAGATATAGTTGAAACTGGAAAATGAAGTTGACAATTCTGCTTTTATTTTACTGTCAGCCATACAACCCGGAGCAGATACTCTGACTTGGAGCCGCCAATCATCTCACCCACTCTATTTAGTGGTTACATCCATGCGTTACCAGCCAGTAGCGCACTGTTATCAAAGCCAGCACGAATCCTCAAGCCTGTTAACTGCAAACCAAAGCGTACGAATCGTATGATAACAGACAATGACGTTTTAACGTTTACTCGAAGATATTTTTCCAATTGACTTTCTGATTCTAATCCACGATTTTCATTCATTCCACTGGGGAAGGGGCGCCATTGTCACTTTCGTTATCAAACAAATCGATTCATGCATAGTCAGCTAACATTCTCATTCATCATTTTTGAGGGGTAGCTGTATCGTGACGTCCTTGCCACGCCGAATGCAATCAGAAGTGAGACCTAATGCCGTTGCACAAAAACCCACGCCGTTCCATGACCAGAGCTTATTGCAAAATTAGACATCCTCCAGCACCCGCTCCTTGAACTCCCGTTCTACCTTCTGTCCATCCTCATTTGTTGTCGACTCGCCGTGTAGCGCCATCAGGGCACCGAGGTCGAACTTGGGTGCCTTCAGGAGCTTGACCTTGCGGATGTGAACCTGCAGAATTGTTAGCTTCTAGGAGTGGCCCTGTAGCATCACAAGATGTAGTCGCGTGACGTACGTTCTGGAGAGGGTAGATGCCCTGTGTGGACTTCTCGATTTCGCGGCCGATGACCTCGGGGATGAGCTTGGAGGTGAGCTGCTGCAGAGTGCAGGTAGCAGCCTCACGCTGGATGATCTCGACCATCTTCTTTCGGATGGCACGAATCTGGGAAGAGGCGGCGTAGGTGGTCTTGCGGACCTGGTTGGGGCGGCGCTTGGTGAAAGCGATGGCAAAGAGACGCAGGAGGTAGTCGTCGGTTGTCTTGACGGTGACGTTGGCCTCGATCAGGGATTGCCACTTGCGGACAAGAGATCGCAGCTTGTCGGAGGTGAAGTCGAGACCGTAAAAGTTGGTCAAGCAGTTCTTGCCTTGAACCTCGTCTACTCGTAGCTTGATCTTGCGGAAAGAGTGGTCCTCATCCTTCTGGAGATCGGCCAGGGAGACCTCGACGACACGGCCCTTGAGGGAGTCGTTGGCGTTCTTCAGACCGCTGGTACGGTTGACCAGGGTCTTACCGACACTGCAAATTCCTGTCAGACAATCATGGTCTCGTAGGGAGGGAGCAATCGTTCGTACTCTCGGACGTTGAAAGGAGCAGGTGCCTATATCCAGATTCGTTAGTCCATGTTCTTTTCACGGCGCGCATTGGCGGTTCTAGTTGGCGGCAAAAACATACCTTGATTGAGTACCAGTCCTTGCGGGCAAAGGGGTCCTGGGCCTTCTTCTTCAGGCCCTTCTTGCCCTTAGACAATCTCTTGTTCCTGTGCAGAATTATCGATTAGCTCGAATGGTTCTCGATACGGGCGGCGGGGTTTGCTGGCATCGCGATGGGTGGTCTCGCGACGAATTCGACAGGAAATGAGGGAACCAGGTGCAGTTGCGACGGTGCTCGAGAGACTCACTTTCCAACCGCCATGATTGTGCGAGGTGTTCTGGATGGCTCGCAAAGTCGTGACGATGTTGAAGCTGTGGAAAGGGATGCGGTTGCGGTTTGGTGTCGGATGCAGCGTGCAGTAAATTCTAGTGTGGCCAGAATAATTTTCAAAGCCCCAAATGTGTGGGTGTAATTTTCCTAGGTGGGCAAGCGATTGTGGCGTATCGGCATGTTTCCCCGACCCGGCTGCGCACCAACCACTCCACCAGCCACAGTCGGAGATATCGGCTTTAGCTGATATCCTTATCTACAGTATGTACCTAGGACTGCAAGTGCGCTGTACATGTAGCCTGTTCCAGTTAGAAGGTACTTAGCTAAACTGCTGTAAGGTGAGTTGAAGCAGAGACTTGCTTGCACTTCATTGCATACACCACTTATCTGATCTTCATTATGATCTTCGCATTGAAAGCCTCAGAATTGTGTCTACATAGTGGCTTCAATACATATTCCATTTTTGACCACATCTGTTCTGTGGTTTCGCTGCAGAGTGTACACCACCCATCTGTCTATTCACTTAAGAGCACGGCGCCTATTGAGACAGGTATGACTGAATTAATTCTTTCTTTTGAGCAGGGTCTCATCGTGGCATAATACACACGAGATTCCTATAAGTATTTAGCCCTTCGTATGCTGATCAAAGGCCGCCGTATCGCTATGCTGTCTCCGAGATGCCTAAACGCCGTACTATATGTCCCATTCCTGTCTGGCCTGTGTGGGGGGGTATGTCCGATAACAACAACAACAAACATGGAAGAGTAATACCAAAAAAGCCCGTCCTGTTGTTCCTGGGCAAATACACTCCACAAGCCGCCCCCAACACCTGTTGATTAACCGGTATTGCCGCCAAATGATAAATCATGACGTCAGCTCATGGAGAAGGATGCAGTTGTGATGCTGGTCGGCTTATGCCGCTCCGGCCTCACTTGCGGTACTAAGAGCACCGCATGCGTGTGTGATTGGTAGTTTCGAAATAAGATGTGCCCTGCTAAGATCTCCTTTCTAAGCTCTTCTCTTCGTCTTGCCGCCGTTCCTCCTCCCACGTGTCGAAACTAGGGAAGCTGAAGTAACACGCAGAATCTTCCATGTCAAGGTCAGCTACGCTCAAAGGATTGCACTTCATAGAGACGGAGGGAGAGTACGAACATGACTTCTGGTTTGTCTCGTTTAACCGTTCAGATTCCAGGACTGAGTTCCGGGATGATGTGTTTGTTGGGGAGGATGAGTTGCTGCTAGACACAGCTACGCGGTTCAGCAGTTCTGTGGCCCGTCGCGATGAGTACGTTGGTGATGTGAGCAAGCCTCTGCATGCGTTTTCTGTGGTGATCGACGGCTCTGTAGCATAGGAACGTAGGAGCCGGGGACGACGGCTGCTTATTGATTTATTGCTGGATGCCGAATCCCTACGGTAGTGGTGGTGGTGATGGGTCATGTCTGAGGAATATGATGCCGTAGCCATTGTTGTGTCTCAGCTCCTGTGGCGTCAGGGTGTCGAATAGGTGAGTGTATATGAGTTCGTTGGTGTAGAGCTTTGCAGATAGAACGTCCACAATATGAGCTTTCATGTAGGTACCCTTGGTGGAAGAGCAAAGACGCTTATGATCCTTTGATTTGTAAACTGATGAACTACAGCGAAAGGTATAATCTTCCTACGAGAGGATGAAAGCGAAGTCTGCCTGGGTGAGAAGTCGAAGAAGAAATAGAAGTAGAAGTAGAAGATGTCTCAACCATGTCTCGAGCTAGGAAGGGGTGGGATGGGGCAATCGCCGGGTTTAAAGACCAGGAACAGGAATCGATCACACTATGCGATCAAGGAAACCAGTGGTACCTGTCCACCATCACCTTACTACGTATAGTGCCTGTCCAGACAGTTGCATGGATCCCGAATCTCCGGTACTTAGTGATGGTGTGTACAACTTTACATGGCGTAAGGCAGGCAGGCAGGCAGGCAGATACATCCATGGCGGTAGCTCAGACCGGCATTCCTTACCGTCTTTTTTCATCCTGTGATTTACCCTGTATGTCTTGTATCAGGAGGACGGCCCTAAGGCGCGGCCAGAGGGCGACCGCGAGCCAAACTAGCCCGGGGAAAGCTGGCTCGTCTAGTTCGTGCTGGCTCGATTTGGCTTATTAACGATGGCATCGCGTGGGAGCGTCCCCGGCTGCTTTGCCTGCCTGCTTGCCACATGTCACGTCTGGATGGGGTTGATGTGCTGGCCCTGGGCGTGGTTGGTTCCTGGATCCCGCCCGTTAGTCGACACCACCCCGTTTTGGGCGTTGCAAGCGGCATGGTGTCTCCAAATCGACTTGGTTGGGCCGTCGTGCACCGCCCTAACAAGAACACCAGGCCAGGAGCACTATAACCAAGCCATAACCAAGCACCTCCATCCACCGTCAGCCCACACCCCCCTCGCTGTCTCTCGCCAACTGGCCAACCCCCATACGCTCTCCGCCCACAACCAGCGTGCAACACAACCTCTTCTTTTATGGACTGCGGCATATACATCTCTTGGTAGTGTGGTGGAGCGCAGATATGCGGAGGTGTGTGATACTGCCTACCGGTATGCTACTATATAATATATAATTGTTACTATATAAAACTAGATTATTGCACATTGAAAGCATTGGGACAGGATGGTCGCGGTAGTGCGTGTGTTACTATTTACGACGTGAATGCACTACCGGTATAACCAAATGGTTAACCCTGTACCCGGTATCAGTGGAGCTCCCTCGCTAGACTTCCAACACCACCACCACCACCCACCGCATAAGCTCTGGCCCATTGACTTAGCGCAAATCCTTACTCCTCCAGTTCTAGCAAGTCAAAGCAACGTAACCCACTGTAGCTCTGGACCCGACCTTGTCGATTCCAATTGGCCTATGGTTTGCTCTGTACAGCTTCAGTCTCTCACATGCTGGAACAAGCACCACCACCACTACTACCACCCATTACCTCTGTCCACTAGGTAGGTGCTATAAACACACAAGCACTGTAGCGCAGTTGGTAGTACCGGAGAGACCTACAGGCTACAGGTAGAGGAGAAGAAGCACGGCTTTCCTACCGGTACCCAGTCAGCTTACCTGTCTGTTGTTGCATTCACACTGACCATTCAGCGCGATATAAGGCGAGAAGCGTGCAGCGAGACTTGGAGAAACACAACACTCCGCAAAAAACCGCTCATCGCGTGCGCAATTCCACGCATACAATTGGAGTTCCGAATATGAGGTTGCTGTGATGAATAGATGACAACTACATACAGTACATAGTATTGGAAAAAAGAGGCACGGGTCCGGCGGGCGGGTGAACAGATCCGAGCACCGGTCCTGTCTTAGGCTTCTTCTCCCAGAGAAAGCGTTGGTGACGTTGGCAGTCGCACCAATTGCTGACCGCACTACCAGAAGTGTACCGATTCTGGCGTCATTATGTTACCTACTTGATTGATACTGCCTGCTGTTGCTGGATTCACCACCAATCCCGCTTACTGCCCGCTTTCCAAGGTCGAGTGGCCGAAAGACGCGAACAGACGTGCAAATGGGACATGCAATTGGACGTTCCGCATACCCCGTTTCGCCACTACCGCGAGACACCGTGAGACATGGGCACTGGAGCGACGCGATACGCGAATCTGCAATATGCCCGTGCCACCGACTGGTCTACATTGTATTATCCACGGAATGCCACAACAGGCAGGGTGAGCTCGCTACTGTAACCGTACAGAAAACCGCGCTACAATTTACTTCCAACAGCACGCAGGGAACGGTCACACGGTTGCGGAGGGGTCTCAAGCACAAGTAAGACATGCTTCGGCGGCGATGGAAGCCTGCAATGCGTAGACGATCCGCGATAAGTACATGTCGTAGCGCGGTGATCCTATTCACTAATTCACCCTTAAGAAAGCCATCTGTTTTCTAGCGGTGCCCATGCATATAATGAGGCGCAAGCCATGGTTGTCTACATACATACCTACAAGCCCCCCCGGCAGTCGTGCACACTAGCTACTGTATTGCAACGGTCATCGGTCATCGGCGCAAGAACCAGCCAACCTATTGGTCCCTCCTCAGTGATCGATGCTGATAGCGCGGTCAATACGAAGCTCCCAAGCTTAGCGGATGGTCGAGAACACTCACTCTTCCCACATCCGTCCTTGAACGGCTTCGAGTTCTTCTTCGGTCATTCGGTGGCCCGTCGTAAAGTAACCTGCAACCGGTCAATAATGTTCGTGCTCAGACGATCAGCGCCGTGTGTGGCATACCGGCGGTGATCTTCGCATCTATCTCGACGCGCGAATCTGCGGGAATCAATTCTTCAGGTAACTCCACCCGTTCGTGGATTGGAATACTGTCATTTGTTAGTTTTTTTGTAGAGTCGTATGCGGAAATTTTAAAATGATAAGCTTCCTACCCCTGCCCGACAATAGCATCATGCTTCATGCTAGATGGGTAGTAGATTGTTAGTTACACGACAAGAGCCCGTTTGTTTTTGCAGCGTATCAACTCACTTGCTCATACTCAGCATTCTATCGATCTTTTGGATCCCGAGCCAATGAAGGATATCGGGCATGAGCGCTTGAAACCTCATGTCTTTGACTCCGGCAATGTTCTCGGTTCTCTTGAAATAGTCCGAGGCGCGATCTTCGCCACGCTTCCGGGCATTGTACACGACTGTTGAGGGTGTGGTTAATAATCAAAATACTAGTCGTGTTATGAAGCCAAACACAGATATAATACTTACGATACTACGCATCGTTCCGTTAGCAGACTGCAACTCGGGTAGTGGCCAAACCAATCAGGTACTACTTACTTTCGTGACTTCGCCTAGAGCCCGCCCTTCTTTTCTGAAGTAGATAACAACTCCACTGCCACCGTTCTGAGCTTCTTTGACGGCCTCCTCGATGCCGAAGATCAGATAGGGCCTGCAGGTACAGATATCGGATCCAAATACGTCACTGCCGTTACACTACATCCCCAGTCAGATAGTCATGGCCATGCATTCCCGTAATTATGATGTATTACCTCATCGTGAATTCGTAGAGACAATCTCACGTTGGGGTCCGACATCTTCGCCGGATCCCCGAAGCAGTAGACCGTCAATCCGCCTAGAGAGCGTTAGCGCTACCGCTCGCCACTTTATACCGAAAAGGCGACATACCAATAGGAGGTAAAAAGACTTTGATATCGCCGCGCGTGATAAGCTATTAGAGTGAGATACGGATACGTCTCGAAAACCTGTGATTTACGCACCTCGGGATAACTGCCACCAGTGTGCTCGAAGAGAGAGCGGCGCAGAACAGCCTCGTCTGCACCATGCAAGATCCCGTCAGAGACAGTAATGAACGAGTCTTCCAAGGTTTACGTACCAATGCCAAATCGTTCGGCAACCCCCGGAAGATACCATACCTAAGCGGTGTGTGAGCTGGGCCGTTCCGAGAAAAGGTCGATACGCAAGCTTACCGGCTCAACGGCGAACTTCGTCACTGCAAGTTCTCCTGTCTTATTCAGACAGACTTTCCCATCGGGCACTCTGGGGAATAGGTAAGCACATAAAGCAATAGTCTCGGGTCACGTCTTACAATCTACCACTCCGAACACTCTCTTCCAGTTCCGGAAGCTACTCGTCTTAGCATGTTTTCGATGACAGATATTCGATATTTATCACTTACCTTCATGTGTGCTTTAGTAATGGCAATAGTTGGTCGAATATCGACTATGCACAGCTTCAGCGACGCTCTTACACCCCCAGGTCATACGCAGGAATAGGCATGGCTCACCATTCTCTTTCTGCATGACATCTCCATACAGCCAAGGAGCGAGGTGGCCCCATGGATCCATAGCTACGATTTTCTTCTTGTCCGACCATTGTGGAAATGGCCCAATATTCACGGCTGGCTCGGTGTTGGTAAAATCCGGTCTTCGAGGTGAGATTCAGTCAGCCATTTTACTATTTCAGTAAGGCTCTCTGGGCACCCACCTATGATTCACATTGAGCTGTTTGCTGGCAACAGCAAGCGCAAAATAGATGGAATATGAGCCACCGTGCGCTATAAAGTGAGTTACTAATGAATGCTAATTGAATATTTTGAGTAATAGGGATTCTTACCTCCGACAGCTGAAATATGGAGGAAGTGATTAGTAGCTTTTCACATGCAGCAGCCGAGCCGACTCACCATTTCGTTTTCGGATCGTGGATGACGATCTGGACACAACTACTGGGCCTCTTTCAGGTCCCGGGGCGCCCCAGTTCAGGGGTATGGGATTTATGCCGATTTGCTTTGGATATGTTCTTGGAGTTGGTCAGCATCATGTACTCAAAACAGACATGCCTAGAAGATTGGCTCACGTGAGAATAATTCGAGAAGTAAACCCGGCCTTCTCGGCTTGCCCACGCGCGGTAGAACTCTCGTCCTTTGACGGTGAGGCCAAAGCTGGTTGTGGTAATGCTGACTCTGCAGGCAAATTACCCTCGGGCGACGGCTTCTCATTCAAAGTCGGACTGTGAGTAGACGGTGCAATAGCATCTAGTCGACGAGCGAGACTCTCCACCTCAGCAACCACTCTTGTCTGGTTCTGTTGGACGGCCATCAAAGCTCGAAGGATTTCGGCCGTACTGTTTTCTCCGTCCCCCGCACCCAATCCTGAACTCGACGACATGTTCAAGTCTAAGCAGTGTATAGGGCACTAGAGTGTGTGTCAGACTGCAAAAAAGACACAAGCGGTATGTCAGGTATAATCAGGTGTCTACGAGGACAAGGCGTGTAGCTATTCAGAGTAATTCTGTCTCTGACCAATTCTGAATAATGACTAGAAGCTCTACAGGAATTCAAGGCTAGCGAGTAAGACGAGGGTGAATGCTTATAGGAAGTGGAAGCGGCGGAGAGGCTGATAGAATGTTGACTCGGAGATAGGGGTGGATAGCTTGGGTACTGTGGCTCAATGTTGCTTATTCGACTGCTTGTCTTGACCTGGGTCAGGTAGTGAAAGGTCCACGTCCTCGTTCCCTGAGATAGCCCCGCAGCTTTGTTTATCTATGTCCACGGGTGTCTTGCCCAGATCGCTATCTAGCAAGTAATACAATACAGTAAGGGGCACGTTTCCGTGCAATCTTGGGCCGACTTGGGCTTCGCTATCTCTGGATCCAGTTGCTTGCTTGGGTAGCGCCGGGTCCGTTGGCATTTACCAATCTTACTTATCATTCCAGTAGGTTAATGATGTTAGTATGCCACCAGCCGTCACGATATAGTAGGTCGTTGGGACTTAATCTAGTTGAACTAATAAACAGGCGGTACGTGGTAGAAATGAGGGGGAGGGGCCTACAGTAAGGTGACGCTTATAGCGGATAGAGGCATATGCTAGCCGCCAGAGGTGGAGGAGTGAGGTACATGCAGGTCCAGGCTGCCTGTAGGTAGCTGCCTTGAGCGGTAAATGCAAGTATCTGTATCCATTGGACGGGGAAGTCCGCGGTGATGTTAGTTAGGTACTGCAGGTCCAGTTACGCAGAAGTCGCACAAGCACAACTTGCAACATCCTAGGTACTGTATAACCCGAATTGAGAAATCCCATCAGTTATTTGGAGGTGAGGATGGTCTAAGACAATCCTCCTATATGAAATAGACCATCCTCTTAACAACACTCAAGACAACCTGCACAGCGAAGAAGACAGTGCCAGAGTTTTTTATACGCACATAGCTCTCTCTATTCAGCTTGCCTTTCAGCAAATCATCACGCAAAGATCCAAGCCGGGTAGAAGCCGGATTACTTGGCTCCACAACCTATCCCCACCCTGTGGACGATACGCGTGACTACATTTATAAAGTGACTACAGGTGAGCGGAGTTGGGATTTAGGTAAGATGTACCCGGCCAGATACAAGCCTGCTACCAGGTTAACTACAATAGATAATAGAGAGGTAATCCAAAAATCTGTAAAAAGGTGGGATAGTGTCACACGTCCCGAATACGAGGCTGCAAGTTTCGGAACGGGTGACACGCGCTGAAATGCGTCTTCCCGCGATATTGCTGATATTATTCCTGATGTCCACCGTGAGGCTATTCAGCCCTCGCTTAACTGAGACACAGACACCAAGGACGGAGGTTTACCCCAGTAGCCAAAGTTACATGCGGCATCGTAGTCAAGTCGCCTGAACGGAAGAGAATCCGAATGGTCAAGGTCTCAGGCAGCTATAACAGATTATTGTATTCCGGATAGAGTCAATTCTAAGCCCTAAAACTAGCCCTTTTTATGCTATCCCAAATTCTTCAGCGGAACTGTCAGGTTCGCCAGGAGCCGATAGCTCGGATTTTATTCTTCTAATTTTGTCGTTCGCTTTCACGATCGCCTCGTCCTTCTTCTGCTTTGCCCAGTCTCTTGCATTTCGATACGCAGCTGCCCCTTGCTAGAACGTATCAGCATTACCACTGAAGCTCTACGAATTAATCTGTGCCATTGTATACTCGCAAGGCATCTCTGAACTTGCTGATAGAAGTAGTATACATTTCGAGAGCGCCATTGTGGTACGTCGACGTCATCGTATAAGCAATATTGTCTAAGCGCGGCTTAGATTCGCGAAATGAACGGAGACTATGCATTCCTCTAGCACACAGTGCCCGGTCATAATACACCTGGCGAGCGGCTACAGCAGATGTTGTACGGAAGTGTAACACGCGCTGAATACGAGGCTGCAAGTCTCGGTGATATCTACGGACGTAACACGCGCTGAAGTGGTATTGCCAATCGACTCGCGTGAGGCTATTCAGCCTTCGCTTATTTGAGACATTCGGTCGGAGGCCGGCGGGTAGGAATACCGACGATATGTATATGCTGTGTCGAAGGGACTTTGTGTCCAGTTAGCTCAGCCCGAACTCGATATTCCAGTTGTACAGGGCGGGCGCCGTAGTTTGCCAGCTGCAAGTAAACCATCCTCCGGTAGTCAAGGTTCGTAAGGAGGAATTGCTTGGGAACGCACCTACCGGCTCCTCCTTCCCCTTCGACAATAGGTATCACGTCAAATATAACCTTCCACGCATTTGAAACATATGCGTTGGCAGATTCTCTCTTATTAGAATCACGCTGTGTAGTCCGTTGATTACGCTGATAATGATGTATTAGACTGTTCATGATTTGTCTGTCTGGCTCTCGTACAGTGCTTCGTGTTAATGGGATCTCTGACAGATAGTACCAAAAAGAGGTGAGGGATACCTAGGTTGGATGGCCGCATTGCTGTTTTTGTTGCGAAACGTCCATAGTATTGCTAAGCAGAGCGATCAGGCATGGCAGTCGTCGACGTTTACACGAGTTAACATAGATAGATTGTGACATAGTTTTGTTATTTTCTAGCACTGATCGGTGAAGGTGTTCCAATTTGAAAGTAGTTGTGAGCCTTGAAATCTTTGTTAGCTATTATAAAACTTGTCCCTTGGAGATCTTAATATGAAACACGGGATACGAAGGACATATGTTTATATACCAGTCATTAATATCATGTATCTTTTGAAAGTCTAGAAAAAGGGATGTTGAACAAAGTGGCGGAAGAGGTATGTAAGGGGGACGATTATTTTCGAAGAGGTAGCAGGTCAGTCATGCCTCCTTCTCTACCTTATCGGTATGTAGTAGACTGAACGCGACTCTCACATAAATACTGCACGTGGTCATGAAGAAGTAGTATGGTTCTCCGGTCTCAAAACGGGTTTCTTCTAATAAATGCAAATAAAAGCATATAATTGAAGCTAAACAACAACTTAATCTAGGCCAAACCATCTACAAAGCAGTAATCACGACTTCGCCCTTCCCCATTCCAGCGCGTAATCAGTCACCACCCACTCGTTCCATCACTAAACACTCACATCGCCATACCGGGGAGTTGCGTGAGCCCTGTCATGAGAAGTTAGTATGCGCATGCAGTTGATAATTGCGGTGATTAAAGACGTACATCCATCGATGGGCTCGCCGACCATATCCTTCACGGTGCATGTGCTGGCAGAGCTCATGGCCTGCTTGGTGATGGACCCGCAGCCGTCGTAGAAGCACTCTGACTTGTTCATGGCACGCTGTAGGGCATCTCCCTTCCAGCCAAACATGTAATCGGCGTGGATTCCTTTACCATTCGAGCCTTCGTAGCTCCATACGAAGGGGTTAGGAGCTCCCGATGTCCACACTATATGAAATCAGGTGTTAGAAATCACCGGATCTGTCAAACATTTGGCTTCCTTCTCGGGGCCTCGGGGGAAATACGGCAGTGAGAACTTTTACTAGTGTGGGGGGTCAAGAGGGAGGAAGTAATGCGTACTGCTGTTAAACTTGGTCGTGTCCCAGACGGTCTCAAACGTGACCTGCGGCATTCGGACTGGATGAGATGCAGGGCATGCTGGAGCGCTCACAAAACCATCCTGGGTGATGGTGTTATACATGTGCGATTGGTGGTCGGGGCTGTCGAGGTTCTTTCCGTCCCAGCATCTAATCAAGTTAGTATCAGATGATTACTACGTGTTTTTGATATGAACGAGTCGGCACTCACGCAGGGAAGTGGTTGCTGACAAACTAGAACACTCAATGTCAGTGATTGTCATCTCGAGCGTTGAATCTGTGAGAACTGATATCGAGGAGCGCTTCTGAGGCATGACTCTAGTCCGAGAAGAAGCCTGTGTTCTCCCAAAGTCCTGAAAATAAAGGGCGAGAAAATCATGAGGACTACTTACGATACCGCCGGCGCACGCTGATGTAGGGAAATCTGAGATTTCCGGGCCTCTGCCAGCACTGGCTGATAGGCACTGGTATCGTAGCCCGACGTGGGGGGTTGCGGTGCTGGTCACACTGCCCACAGTCATACGGAAGCCCTATGAGATGTCAACATTTTGAGTCCTCGAGCCGTGTTAAGAAGGCGCGTGGGGGGTGTTACCGGTGGGAAGGTTTTCACAGGATTTGTTGATATCGAGTCTCTGAGCAAGTCCGTCTGAGTATAGTAGACAGTGAGTCCACCTTGAGTACCGGAATAACCATCGAGATTGCCAGGGTTGACAGGGACCACGGGCACACGGTGGTAGGAGCCGTTCTGGGGATGCTTGAAGAATAGGGTCGCCGTCCAATAGTTGGAGAAATCCTCTGACATCTCACAAGTTGTACAGGTAGCCCTCGACGCCACATCACCCAGCATCGTGGTATTGAATGCATTACCACCGACAATATGGTGCAGATGAGAAGAGGGGTTCGCGCCGGGCTGGACCACAGGGTCGAGTCTTTGGATGGTGAGGGTCGAGCACTGGAAGCGCAGACCGGCCTGGACGGGCACGGCCAGGGCGAGAGCCTTTACCGAAGTCCACTTCATCTTGGCGGTGAGTTTCAGCCTCGATTGTTTTGATGATGTGTAACAAGAAGCTATAGCTTGAGACCTGCAGAGGACAGAAAAGGAGAGACGAGCATTCGTCCTGTCCTACCTTAGGTTTATATGTACAAGGCCGATTCTATACCACATCATCTCCCCCCATCGCTTGCTTTTCAGTTGCGTCATCATTCCCCGTAGCCAGGGGAATACTTTAAGGGGTTGCGTGGAGGATTAACAAAATGGGCGATAGAGGTGGTCCACGGCAAATGGCGTACAAATCAGCTTGGCTCTTCATTATCCGGTTTATTATCCAGTCATATAAAGACCCGATCGTCGATGTGTCTGTTCTATATTTATTCTCGGTAAATACCCCAGATGATCATTAGGCTGCCGGCAAATGCCAATCCTATGTCTTGTCATGTATAGAACCGTGGGTGGCCAACACGGCGACCCTACCAGGTGAAAGTCTGAGGCACACCTAATATAAGTCGAAGGCTACTCTAGGATGCCGAATACAACAATAACAAGGCTGGGACGAGTTGCCGAATGGGGTTCTCCGTCATATCAATAACTGACTGGGAAAATGAAGATGCACTCCGTCGACAGAACCAATCATACTGAGAATGGCCTCCGAAGTAATATCGAAGATATACACCACACAGTCTGTCTTGGGCAAACGGCCCGTACCGGGTTAGCTAATTCTGGCAATGTATATGATGTCAATCGCTCATATAGTAACCAGATATAATAGTTGATATACACAAGAAAGATAAGGAGGGGAAGGGCTAGATAGGTAGGTAGCAAATATATTGTGGTCAGTCTGGCTGTGTCCTGATGTTTAGACTGCACTGGTTACTAACAAGTCGTGGTCCTCAAACAACAGGGATTACATTATGTCATGGTTGAAGATTTTCAATATAGTTCAACGTGTGTAGTACCATATGTGTGTTTCAGCCCCTCCTATTAAAGGTAAAAACCATAGAAAGTCAAAAGGCAAACTGTATTGTACATATGATAGGTATACTCCATTGAAGCACCCAAGTTTACAACAAATCACAAGCCAGCGTTCCACTGTGTTAGCCCAAGCTTCCTTATCGACTGTGGCTGAACCATGTGTGGCGTTGTTGATCTCCAGTCTACCTATTGGGTACACCTTACATTAGGTGTTAACCTTGCTGTGATACTCTAACCAACGACGACGCACCAATCTATGCTTTTTGAAAGCTGGCGCATGTTTATTTAAACAGCAATGTTTGGTCTCCGTGCGCGCCTGGCCTCAACCTTTGCAACCAACCTAACGTGAACCTTCTGGGCGCACCACTGCATTACGTCATTTGTCAAGAGGTGCCGCCTTAGATTTAAAAGGACCCTTTGTTTCGTCTGTCTCGCGCGTCCGAACACTCTGCACATCTTTGCGCCGCCCTTTACAGCCAACAATCGCCCAGGCTCAGCATCTCCGAGATGGTAAGCAATTGACGCGCAACATTGCAGCAGACGCGATACAGACTAACAACGGTTTTCTTCTAGGGAAAACGCAAGAAGAGTTCGCGGAAGCCTCAGGGCCCCAAGAAGGTATGCCGCGCCGAAGCTCGAAGTCCACCCGCGTAGTCCAATCGAAATACCGTTACTGATGCTATTTGACTCTAGCGCGAAGGACTGGCAAAGGAATTCACATGCCTGTTCTGTAATCACGAGAAGTCTGTACACGTCAAGTTAGATAAGAAAGCGGGCGTGGGTCAATTATCTTGTGCAGTATGCGGTCAACAATTCCAGTGTGGTATTCACACCCTCATGGAAGCTATCGATGTCTACAGTGAATGGGTTGACGCTGCAGGTATGCTTGAAATTGCATCCGCCATGCATTTCCTCGGAGAATGGGGGGACACTGCTAACAGGCTGGCAGATGCTGTAGCAAAGGAGGCAGCAAACGACAAGACCACTGGCTCGACTTCATTTGCGCGCTCGAGTGCTCGAGCCCATATAACGGATCGCGAAATCGAAGATGAGGAGGACGAACGCAGATATGAAGGAGAGGGTATTGTGGCTGATGACGATGACTATTAAAGGAAGTACGGTCATATTGTCTCTGGACCCCATCTAGCTTCCTTCCAGCCTGTTCTCGTCGCCCATACTAGATGTTCAGATGTCTACGTAATATGCTGGAATAAGGGTCTCTGGAGCGGCGACTCATAGAGCTCTGCTGCAGGTTGCATCTATTCCACATCGGATGCCTCAGAGATCGCTATTGATAGTCATTATGTTGTGGACCGAGAATGAGTCCATCTCATAATCCATCAGCAAAAATATCTCCCGGCACTTGTGCTGCTGTAACTATCTGCGCTTACGATGGATTTTCTATGAGTGGCTACATTGTGTAGAACCTGTCCCCAAAGTCGCCCAGTCCCGGCACGATGTAACTAGGTTGCTGTCAGTTCAGGAAAATAGCATTGCGCATAACTCCGATACTCACTTCTTAGAATCAAGGCCCTATCAATCTGTTAGAGGATATTGCAGTATGTTCAGTGAGAGTTGGATACATGCCTGGTCGACGAATGCAGTAACTACTCTTAGTTTCGGGAACTTCGTAGCGAAATTACCGATGCCCTCCGGACTGGCAATCAGGTTGAGGAAGAGTATTCGCTCCTCTGGGACACCACGGGATTTAAGGACCTCAACAGCCATTATGGCAGAGCCACCTAACCATTTGACACTCATTTAGTTTTCCCACCTTGCGAAGAAAAGAAAAAAGGGGGGGGGGATGGGCGTCCTCACCTGTCGCGAACATAGGGTCCAGTAGAAGTACCCATCGTTCGGCGATATCTTCGGGCAGTTTGTCGTAAAAGAGCTTTGGCTGCGCCGTCTCCTCATCACGCTGAATTAGAATCTTCCCAATTCTCACAGACCGACAGCAGTCTCGCAATCCCTGCTCCATGGCCTCGCCTGCTCTCATTATGGATACGCCGCATATCTTTCCTTGGAACAGGAGACCGGCATAATTACGACCCACCGGGGTGGTGACGGTATGCTCGACAACCGGAAGATGGTTGAGCCCTTCTTCAACGAGCAGACGAATAATCCGATTCGAGTAGAATATGAAATCAGCACGTTCCGTGTTCTTGTCACGGATCTTCCTGCAACCACCAGCGTGGTAAGTCCGAGGCATCAAACGAATCAAACCGGTGATGAGGTCTGAGCAGGGTGGCAGCGGGGAAGGCCGCTTTTGACTGGTGTTCCTTTGAAGGCCAGAGGGGGAAATCACTCACGTGAGCAGAGCAATGAGTTGAGGTGTCTGCGGCAAAGTGGTGACAGTCTCGTACTTCACCTCGGTCGAGACGGTAGCAACAGGTTTCTGGCTTTCAGACCGGTAGTCTGGTCCTACACATTGTGTCGGCCCCACGTGAGGGCGATTACCGGATGCTGATGCCATGGAACTGAAGTCAGACGTTGCAACCTCAAAGAAAAAGACCAAAGCCGAGTCTAGAGACGGTGTTAGTAGCTACGAGTTGGAGTAATCGGCTAGCACATTTGTGTCCAAAAGGTCTCTAACCAACCTGACTAGGAAAAAGCGTTGTAGGTGTACGTAGGAATAGATTGCAAGGTGACCTCGAGGTCTTGAAGAATTGGAAGTGCAATGCAACGCTGAAATTAAGGAGATGCAGCCCTAGGTCAAAGAATGCAACTGTGCCAAAGGCGAGGCAGCAACGAATTATATACTAGTAGTACCTGATAGCAACTAACACGGAGTAAAAAGAATGTGTACATAGATACAGGCAAGTATATTCCCAAGCGATATCTGAAGCGGCAACACACCAATGGATACTTCGACGTGTATGTGCCAAAGCCCACATATTTCGGCTAGTGGGGGGCTTAATTGGGCAGTATCAACTTGATCTTATCAACCAGGGTTCTATGTAGGGGCTTAACACCTCCTTACCTTAGGTACATGTACCCATGTACACACAGTACTGATAGACTCAGTGCATCAACCCCGCCATACATATAAACTGTATGTACCTGCATGTAGCTAGACCACTCGTACTGTGCACAGTACCCAGGCAGATATAAATTCAAAGTCTGGATAACAAAAGAAGAAGAAAAACCATTGAATTGTCAAATATACTCTTTAAATCTTTTTAATTAGAAAAAAAAACTGTTACTGGCTAGGTACGGTACTTAAAGTATATATCAAACCTCAAGTCTAACTCACCAGGTGGTTATCACAAGTTGTTCTCATGCACTGTAGCGTACCTACCTAAGATACTGGGGTACACAGCTAGTAGCACCGCTTCCCTGTTCCTTACCAGCTCCACGCGTTTAATCTGTTTGCAATCCTCCCCACTAGCTTACAGCACTGCAATCAGTGAACACGCGCTCCAACCCATCCATCACCACCACCTATTATTGTCGAGCCACATACACCAAACATCAACGCGCCCACCATTTCAACTCCCCGTAGCTCTCGTGCATACCGTCGCCGCCTCTACCCGGCCAGGATGAATTTGTCGCACTGAATCTCGCCACATGTTATCGTCCCGATTGCCCCTCATGGAGACTTCCGACAACAACGCGAGCTCGTCACCCGCGCCGCGCCGTTCTGGACGCGCTCGAGCCGCTCCTCAGAAATTCAGCCCGGAGCCGCGTCCCTCTCAGAGCGACCACACATCCTCTTCGAAGCGCAAACGCGGCCAGGACCACGACGATGACGATGATGTCGAAAACGAAGAACCCGACCATTCGGGCGAAGATGCGCCGACTGACGAAGACCGGGACAACGACGACAACAATGATGATGATGACGACGACGAGGACGACGATGATAATGACGATGCTGATGTTGATGACGAACCCGCTCGCCGACCCAAGAAGCCCAGGTCGAGCCAAAAATCTCGTTCCAAAAAACCAGCAGCAAAGCGTGCGAAGGTTAATGGCACCGCGCCAGCTGCTACCCCTGGCCCTCTCAGTGTCCCTGTCGTGAGGCTGCCAAACAGGCCTAAGAAGACGACCAAGGTCGCTCCGGCCAGCCTGGCAAGACACGACAACAATGACCTATACTGTGAGATGCACATCCATTGAAACACCCTAACCTAGTGGTTGGGCTTTTGGCTGATACCCTTCCTAGCTGAGATATTCGGGTCTGGCAACAATTCCGATGATGTAGCAGGGCATTGGTTCCAGCGCTATCAGACCGATGATGCGAAAGCATTGACTGAGCTCGTGAATTGTGTGCTCCTCGCAGCTGGCTGCGAACAGCAGCTTACTGAAGATGACATCGGAGATCCCGAAAATTCTGCAAATAGATTAACAGAGCTCGAAGAAGCATATGAGCAGGTATACTATACGCCTCTCCCTCAAACCTTGGAAGCGCCTATGCTCATCGTAGTTGATAGACTAGTATTTCTGACTATCCACTTATTTCGAGGACGAAAAGTAGCAAGAACTTTCGCGAGCTGCTTATTGGGTTCTTTGACTCCCTGATCACTTTAGTTCACCAGACCGACGTCATATACAAAGACGAGGACTTTTTAGAGAACATACAACGGTGGGTTGGGATCATGTCTTCCTCGGCGCTCCGGCCTTTTAGACATACAGCGACAACGGTGGCTTTGTCGATGCTCACGTCTATGATAAATGTGATGAAACAACTGGACGATAGAATTACAAGATTCAATCAGTCTCTACAGACGGAGTCTAATCGACGTGGGAAGAATAAGGGACTGATGGACGACACTCAACGGGCAGCAGATTCTGCCAAGGCAAACCGCGAACTTCTTGACACTAAAGTCAATTACCTCTTCGATATTGTTTTTGTCCACCGCTATCGGGATATTGATCCTAAGATTCGCGCAGAATGCATCGAAGCTCTTGGGACGTGGGTCTGCAATCTGCCTAGTGTGTATATGGCTCCAGAATATTTGCGATATCTAGGATGGTTGCTTTCCGACGTCAATGTCACGACGCGCCTAGAAGTCTTAAAACAACTTGCCAAGGTCTTGAAGAGGGATGCTGAGAAACTAGCTCACTTCATTGACAGGTTTCGACCGCGACTCGTCGAGATGGCTACCCGAGATTCCGAGGTCTCGGTGCGTGTTGCTGCGATAGCGGTTGTGGATGTTCTGCGAGGCTCCGGTATGCTGGAGCCCGAGGAAGTCGACTCTATCAGCAAGTTAGTCTTCGACTCTGAGATTCGTGTCCGAAAAGCAGTTGTCGGTTTTTTCTCCGAGTTGGTTGAAGAGCTCATCGATACCAAGGTCGACGAGATCGGTGGGAACGATGTACTGGAGGAACTCTTTGGAGATCAGGAAGAAGATGAATATGACTCTATCAGAAAAGATTGGATCAACATCAAAGCCTTGGCAGAAAACTTAGCCGTCTATGATACGCAGCTTGATGCCGAGCAGGATGAAATAAGACACGGCCTGGATGTGGCCGCAGATGTGGCGAATGCGTCTATACCTGAGAGCCGGATCTCTTTAGCGGCGCAAGCACTTTATGAGAAGATGCCCGAGATTTCTAACTGGCAGGTAATTGCTGGTTATCTCCTGTTCGATCACACCACGAGTTCGAAATCTCGATCTTCCAAGAGTAATTCAACAGAAGTTGCTGTGAGGAAGGCGGTAGCTCCGATACCTGCGGAGGAGACTATTTTGCTTGAAGTCCTTGCTACTGCTGTCAAAGAGAGCCTTGCGCCATCGATGGAACACGATAGAACCAAGCGGCGGCATCATAGAGTCGACCATGAAGCCCAAGAAGATGCTGGACTACAGCTCGCAGGGTTCATACCCCGTTTGTTGAACAAATTCGGCTCTGATCCCGCTATGGCTGCTACCGTCCTCCGCTTGGAGCATTTCTTGGACCTTGAAGTTTTTCGGCAGCTTCGACAAAACTCGGCTACGTATAATCAGTTACTCGAGGAAATCGCTACGCAGTTCAAACGGCATGTTGACCAAACCCTTCTCAATGAAGCGGTAGCATCATTTCTGCATGCTCGGCAATATTACGAGCTAGAAGAGCTGGTCGACGGGAAAATCGCTGGGATCTGGGAGGACTCGATCAATTCTTTGCGAAGCTTGGACAAAATCTGCGAGCTGTCTCTCCGAGGTAATCTTGATAGATCAACACTCACAAGTCTAAGTCAGACTCTCATGAAGATCAGCAAGCTCGTCACAGTTTCAGATTGTATTGATGTGCTAGAAACTCCCGGAACATCCATTGACTCAGAACTGCCACCCATCAACATTCTTGTCGGGATCGTCGCCCGGGGCCGTCTTACAGAGTCAGACGATGAGTTGGATGACCCTGAAGACGAGATCGTAGCCTTCGCTATCAAGTCTTCCTTATTTTATTTCATGTGGAAGGTACAACGAATACGGAAGGCTATTGAAGATGAGGAAGCTATATCCAATGATGATCTGGATAAATTCGTTATCTTACGCAAAGATCTGGTTAATAACCTCATCCAGACTTTCTCGTCGCGCGGCTTTAATGATGATCTTCGTTTATACGCCGCCGGGGTTACCTGCGATATTACTCAATTATTTGTCTTTCTGCGGCCACATATTGATGGTCCGCAAGCCGCAAAGTATAGGGTATTACGTCCTCTTCTGGAGGAGGTGCCAGCGGGTCTGATAACGCAGGAGATTATCCCGATTCTTGATGCCGCAGAGAGGGCCTACGCAAAGCGCATAAACAAGACGCTCAATGACCCTGCGGACGACGATGATCCGCTTGATGACGAATTACCACCCGAAGACGATGAGGAGGAAGAGTTGACGGAACAAGAGCGGTTCGCCGCCGAACTGAAAGCAGAGAAAATCCTTTGCGAGCTGGCTGCGAAGCTCGTTATGGCCATTCTGGCTAAAACCATCGATCATAGTGGGCCAGATGCCGGCAAACTTCGAAAACGGTTGCATCGCAATAAAAACAAACTGGGACCAAATTTCAAGGACGTCGTTTCGTATATGGATGAAGATTATCTACGCGAGTTACAGGGTGGAAAGAAAAAGACTGCAGCCAAGGGCAAGGGCAAAGAAGCTGCTAAAAAGCCGGTCCTAAGCACAGAGATTGTCGTTGACGACGAAGAGGAGGACGACGATCCTTTCGAGGAAGTAGAGCCTGAGGAAGGCACGGCTGAGGATCTGAGGCGTCGTGAGTTAATAGACGATCCCATCGAGGACGATGAAGAAGAAGAGCAGCCGCAGGCAGCTCAGGCAGAAGAAGAGGACGAGGTAATTGGCGATTAAACAGTATGGTTGTACGGTTGTATGGTTAGCTATTTCACTTCTGTTGCGGCTGCAGATATTAGGCGCTAGAGTGGCTCCTTTTCCTGGTACTGACCTTCCACCAAGCCAGGACGGCAGTGGCGAGGTTTCGGAGATCATAATGGGGACTGTGGGGAAATGTATGAATTAGGTCTCTTCTCATGATGCTTTATAAAATTCAATGTGCATAGTGCTTTTATACATGAGCGATTATTTCTACCCGCTTTCTATTCTAGTAGAGTAAATCTCCAACAAAGCCAAGTAAGTCGAGCTTCGCTTCTACTATCGGTGCTTTTATCTGTTTAATGGTTTTAACAATACAGGAAGCTCTGTTCTCATTTGAATAATACATGCTTTGAGAAGTAATGAGTGAATACTTAATTGTAAGCCTTAAAGTGTGCCCATTTGGAGTGTAGGCTTACCTGCTTCTGTTTTTCATCCCTGCGCTCATGAATCTTATTCTTTCTTACTCTCAACTTGCATAGTCTATGTACATAGGCGCGTTCGCCTCCATTGCAGCTATAGAACTAACTAGAGATGTATACCATTTAGCTGCTTTCTGTTACGATTGGTTGAGGTACAAAGACTTGGATTTGGATTTGCGCCTCGTCCCCTTATTTGAAGATTCGCTGGGAGTAGTATATACGGTGATACATCTGCGCATAATTCACAAGTGTAGAGAGAGATATAGTTTGCAATGAAATTTTTGTCAGTGAGTTTCGCTACATCTTGTATATATTATGCGAAGGTACCTACGTACGAGCTTGAAGTCATGTTTACACCCCCGTCGGCAATACTTAGCTAGGCAATAGCTTCATTGCATCTGATATCTTGGATTTCGTGTTGGGTCGCCCGATAGCTGTTTCCCTAGAAATTGAGCTTCGATTGTAGCACTCATGTTCGCAGGAAGCAGAAAACACCAAAACACCATTTTAGTGTAAATATTCTCCGGTTCTGATATAACTGGCAATCATACCGCCTCCTTTATTTTTTTCTCTCAATCTACGTATGCAATATACCTAGTCAATCAAAATGCTGGACGTATATGATATCGATATTATATATTGTAAGCTAATACATAAGAAGCCTTTAATGAAGAATAAGACTACCGCACAAAGAACTCAACAAAATCAAAGTTAGCAAGGCCGCTTGATCAATTTACTACTCTCCATCGTTGATTGCCATAATTATTTTAGTAGTGCAGGGGTATAGGAATAGAAAGCAGCGAGTATAGCGCTTGGCAAACGGGGATATAGACCATTCAGAAACCGTATGGTGGTTTTAGTATTGAACCATTCAACACTTCTCAAGTACTTGGGTTTGTGCTCGCGAGGAAAAAAGAGGAAGAGAGAATTAATCTGCAGTCTCAACCTGATGAAGAATCGGCTGCGAAAGAATGTATCTTAGTCCCAAAGAGCCCAAACATTCTTACCCATCGCCGGCCTTCCTCGGCGTCAGCTCGTTGTGGATCAGGTTCTCGTACGCTTACGCCGTACTGTCGAATGCAGCAGGAGAATGGCTTATTTGACAACTTAATTCCATTTTCACTTCTGTTATTTGCATGTCTAGTATTTCTTTGCAGGTGTTCATTATCAACATCCATTGGCGAACTTGGAGGTGGCTGGTTGGCTGCCACGCGTCGGTGGTTGGTGATCTGGCGTTGTTGCTCCTGTAACTTCACTTCTTCGAGATTGCCCCAGAGTTTAAAGAGTTGCTCGCGAAGAGAATTCAAAACATCTGGGTCTTCACGCAGACTAGACATACGTTAGAAAGTCCTTGCAGGGGATGGAGAATACACAACACGAGTAGCTCACTGATGCTCACCTCGTTCAGTCTCCGAGAGGGTTAATCTAGCGGACATGTAACTTACTCACAAGCATCCAAACCGGTTAGCTGTTGCGCCTCAATGTTGTCGATGACTGCCCAGAACTTGTCTTTCTCCCCTTTAGATTTGGGATCTGCATCCTCGAGTTGCAATGCAAACCGCCACTCCCAAATCTTTTTTCCTGGATACCGGATCGGGGAGCTATGGTCGCTGTCAGATTCCGAGTCGGAATCGCTACTATGGTCGGATAGTAGGTCGGATTCTGTACTTTTGCGCCAGGTCGCGAATCTCTCAAGTGTGGATGGGTGGAAGTCCACGACACGGACGTTGGTCTTATATTTGGCGCAGGTGAAAGGGAGTGTTAACGTCACTTCTTCGCCCTCAACCGTGGTTCTCCAGAGCACTGGCTCGACGATGGAGGCCACAGGGGTTACAGGCTGTTCCTTGCTTTCGCATTTGACTAGACCACGACTATCAGTAGTGGCTGTAGACGGAATGGATAGGCTACCCACTGAGATCATTCAAGTTCAGTCTTTCCTCAGCCTGTTTATCCTGCTCTTCGACTATTATTCTCGCAGCTTGTCGCAACTGACTCCGCCGCTGTTTTGAGTTGCCCTTTAACCCCTCGCTGTCGTTGGCCTTCTGCTTCGCACTGTCACCTGCTGCGCCCTCATTTGCTACAAAGCTCTTGAATTGTTTCTTCTTGAGCTTTTCGTACTCCTTTTTGCGCCGAATGGCTTCCTTCAGCCGCGGGTCACAATTTTCACCTCCTTCCCACGTTAGGATGTCGATTTGGCGACTAGTAAAGTTACTACCTTCGGATAGCATGCCTTCTAGGTTTAGGCCATTTCTTCCAAACTTTATGCGTAGGTTTCGAATTCGAATCCACTGGTCGAGCTCCACTTCTGAGTTGACGAGAGAAGCGTGGGATTCGTAGCAGGTGACCTGCATCGAGCGCTTGCCAAACGGGCCAGTCCATTTGGATGTTGCATCGATGTCGGTGGTGTCTCCGTGGCGCCCTCCTAACTGTTTTGCGCCATCCCAGGAGAACTTGTGGAAACTGTCGTTCTCGGTATAATCTGAAACCCATAAGGTGGTCTTCTCCATCTCGTCAAAGGGTGCCTTGACTACGTTCACAATGACATCACAGTAATTACCATCTACAATATTATCCAACTTGCAGAATTTGTCTCTCGTCCGGGCTGATTGACTGGACTTTTTCTGAAATGTGGCCACATCCGGGACATAGTCTTTGCTGGTGAAATGATAGAGGCACGGAATATAGTCGTGCTCTGCCTCTCCAAGCTTTTTCGTGCTAGACGAGGAGCGAAGAGCATCCTTGGCAGACTGAGGCGGCTGTGGGATGTCCGAAGCAGCGTAGATGTGAAAGGACGTCGCTCTGTTCGTGATCAGGGATCTGGTCTCACGATACGACTGGACCTTTGCCGAGGTGATGACCAGAACATCCCCAGCCTTAGGTTCGGGCATTTCATTTAGTGGCCGGAATATGCTCACGGCAAGGCCAGCCAGCTCATACTCTATCGACTTGTCGGTGATGGTGATCGTACATTTGTGATCTGAGAATGCCCCATGCCCACGTCAGATGCCGGATGTGTCTACGTCACCGCGCCGGAGCTCTTTGTAGGACCACTCACCTGTGCCACTTGTCGCAATAGGAACCTGGTAATCCTTCACCAGGCCCATGACACTGACGAGCCTCCCTACAGGCACCGTCTCGTCAAGTATGTGCTGGATGCTCGTGTACCCGGGTGGGAGCTCCTTCGTGCGGCTTACAAATTTCCCCGAGCTTGACGGTTGGTAGGGGGGCATCTTAGCGGCGATTGGATCTCGGCATATATTTTGGTTGTAGACTTTGCAAACCGAATCGTCACTATCCCAGTAGCCGCCTTGCAGTGTACGCGTTGTATCTACACCTGCATGCAGCGCGTTAAGGGTCTTCGCTATAGCGATATGCCTAAATAGAGAGGTAGGCACAATGGCTCCACATTCAGCAATACGTGAAGCCGGTAAAGCAGCGCTGTCACATGATTCTCGGGAGGCGGTACTTGGTACTTCTGCCAAGTTATTTCAGAAGGGTCCTCCTTGTACTGGCCCAGGCGCATTGCCCCTCGCTGGTTAACATCCCCCTCCTTTTCTGATGTAATCTACCCCGTATACTCCGTTATGGGAGAACTTGATATAAACTGTAGGTTAGGATAAGAAGTGATTTTTCTTTATTGTTCAGTTGCTAGTAACTTGTTTATAAAGCAATTGAGCAACAATCTCTATTGTATCATGATTTTCTATAGCCGTCAAGCGGTCGGTAGATACATATGTACAGTAGGTAGGTGGCAGTCTGCATAAGATAGGTACCTGAGGTACCTGCCTAGTACTATTAGAAACAATCCGTTTGCATGTTCTTCGGGTATCTACAGCTTGTACCTACCTAGCAATAGGGCAGTAGCGACACGCAGCAGTGGAAATGAATGGCGCTGAGCAGGACCCACCGAGACCTGCCGCTTGCAGGTTGAAAGAGTGACTAGATCCATCCCAACCCGAATTCTTCTGCTGTTTCCAGTGCGCCGTCTTCTGCAGTAATTTCATCTCTCCCGCTAGAACCCCACACTCAAACTCTCTCTTGACACTTACCTTGTTCTTGTTGATTTTTTCCTCCCAACTCGCCTGAACAGCTTTCTCTCCCTCTCTCCTTTTCAACGCCGAACTCTGCCATTCTATAGCAGGGTCTTCGCTCCGCGCGCATCTGAGGTACCGCAGCACCACGTCATTCGCGAGTCCTGCTCCTGCACCGCCGTTTTGGCTCGCTCTCTCTCGGTCCATCGATATCGATATCGCAGCAGCAGCAGCAGTACTTCTTGGCAGCATTTGATTTGGGGGTCGTCAAAACAAACCACCCCGCCCTGCGACTGACTCTCTCCTCTCCACCAGAAATCAACAGCACCAGCCCGAATACGACACCACCCTTTTCTCAGCGTCTGTCATCGACAGCCACCCCGCCGCCACCATGTCTGACAAGTACATTCCCGAGCATCGCCGCAACCAGTACAAGGCCAAGAGCACATTCAAGCCTGACGAGCTGCGTCGCCGCCGTGAAGAGGCCCAGGTCGAGATCCGAAAGGCCAAGCGAGAAGAGAACCTCGCCAAGCGTCGAGGCATTGGAACAGGTGTCGATCGTCCCGGCGCCTCGCTCGGCGCCGCCCCCGATAGCGATGATGATACCGCTCCCACCGAGAGTCAGGTAAGCCGGTGTCTTTTCTTGTGTCTACCTCACGCCTTGACATAGACCTTCATATGCCATTTCCTCGAGCTGTGGTAGTAGGCAAGCTGTCGGAAACCTCACTTTTGCCCCTCTATGCAGTTACTGCTTGCCCCTTTTTTTTCTGGGGGACTAATGAAGTGCAATCCAAACCCCTATTCGTGTTTCTGTCGATTAGATGCATTTGGATTGGCGAACTCGCACTTCGGAGCTCTCCTTTATCTTTCGGCCCTATCTGTCATCTGGCACGGACTCTGACGTATCTACTATTAGCTCAACGAGGATCTTCCTCAGATGGTCCAGGGCGTCTTCTCAGACCAAATAGATTTACAGATCCAGGCTACCACCAAGTTCAGAAAGCTCTTGTCCAAAGAGCGCAACCCCCCTATCGAAGAGGTCATCAAAACTGGCGTTGTTTCTCGATTTGTCGAGTTTCTTCGATCTCCTCACACTCTGGTCCAATTTGAGGCTGCATGGGCTTTGACCAACATCGCCTCTGGCAGCGCCGCCCAGACCCAGGTTGTTATCGAGGCTGGCGCTGTTCCTATCTTTGTCGAGCTACTTGCCAGCCCTGAGCCTGACGTCCGAGAACAAGCTGTGTGGGCTCTTGGAAACATTGCTGGTGACAGTCCCTCGTGCCGAGACTATGTACTCAGCTGTGGTGCTCTCAAACCTCTGCTTAATCTGCTTGGCGACAGTCGCAAGCTCAGTATGCTCCGAAATGCGACCTGGACTCTTAGCAATTTCTGCAGAGGCAAGACTCCTCAGCCAGACTGGGTAACCGTAGGTGTCCTTTCCACCAACTCGAATGTGGAGCATGAAGATATGCTGACCTAGCTTAGATCGCACCTGCGCTTCCTGTACTCGCTAAACTCGTATATTCTCTCGACGATGAAGTTTTGATTGACGCTTGCTGGGCCATTTCATACTTGTCAGATGGGTCTAACGACAAGATTCAGGCAGTTATTGAGGCCGGCATTCCCCGCCGACTGGTCGAACTACTCATGCACGCATCAACTAGTGTTCAAACGCCTGCACTTCGGTCTGTTGGAAACATCGTTACTGGTGATGACGTGCAGACTCAGGTCATCATCAACTGTGGAGCCTTATCTTGTCTGCTATCGCTACTGAGCTCTAATAAGGATGGTATTCGCAAGGAGGCATGCTGGACCATCTCAAATATCACTGCTGGTAACTCTCAACAAATTCAGGCCGTGATCGACGCCAACATCATCCCGCCGTTGATTCATCTACTCTCTAACGGAGACTTGAAGACGCGAAAGGAGGCCTGCTGGGCTATTAGCAACGCTACGAGCGGTGGTCTCCAGAAGCCCGAGCAGATTCGATACTTGGTGTCTCAGGGCTGCATTAAGCCGCTCTGCGATCTTCTTGCTTGCCCTGACAACAAGATCATTCAGGTTGCGTTGGATGGCCTAGAAAATATTCTCAAGGTTGGTGACCTTGACAAGCAGTCGGCTGGTGAGGGCCCTGACTCGATTAACCGCTACGCCCTCTACATTGAGGAGTGCGGAGGTATGGAGAAAATCCACGACTGCCAGACAAATGCGAACGAGGAGATCTACATGAAGTCTTACAACATTATTGAGAAGTACTTCTCAGACGAAGAGGACAATGCAGACGACGGAATGAACGCCCAAGCAACATCCAATGGTACATTTGGCTTTGGTACCCAAGGTAGCGCCACTCAGGGTGGCTTCAACTTCGCCAACGGCGCCGACTCCATGGACATGTAAGACGTGTATGTATTGATAGCCACACGTACCTTGCAAATCCCAACCGGACTCCAACAGTCAGCCAATGGACTCCCTTGAGCAGTTCACGACCATCTCCGTAGGCAAACTTGCAACATCACAACACTCGTACCCCAACCCCCCTACCCCCTTAGTTTTACACAACACAGCATTACCCATACCCCAACAACCGAACCCCAGCACGAATCGGCGTAAGACGAGTTAATGAGGAGTATGGTAACGCAGCCAAACATGAGGAATCGCAGGCGCCTTGGTAGCTTGAAAGCTCCAGCGCAAGAAGAGAAAATCAAGCGGAAGATTTAACATTTGCAAGGAGGGTCCTTAATGGTAGCTTGAAAGCTCCAACCCTCATCGGAGCCGCCCAGAGCACCGGGCCCAGACAGAGTATCTTCTCGAGGGCGCCCGTAACAAGCTCAACCAGTAGCTTTACATCTGCCCAGTGACGAATGGAAGCCGATGTCGGACTGTTTGTCCCAAGTGGGTAGAAAAACAGTCTTAGCACGCACAGAACTGAACATGCTACTGCAGTCTATGGCTAAGTGGCCATGGGACCTGTCACATGTAGTATACGTTCAGATACACATACCGAGTTTTCTCGAGAGAAAATATAGAAAGCTTGGCCCCAAGAAGTGAGAATATGACTCTCAATTTTAGTGATTGTCTAGTCAGCATAGTGAAAACTTGGCTCGATAACGATTCAATGACACATGATTGTGACACTTAGATGCTCTGACCCAAGTCTTCCTGCCTGCTCGCTACAGCTACATATAAGTAAACTAAGTTATAACTGCCATCTACGCAGTAAACGCTGGTCCCTATGCTTTGGGAGTTCAGTCCTCGTCCGCCCGCTGTTCTCTCACCCCGTTCTCCGGGCTCTTGTCGAAGTTCGGGAGCTTCAGTTCCACGGGATTGAGTGCGGGGTCGGGTAGTGGCGTGGGTGTATCGGTGCCACGACTGTCGGGGACGGGAATACGGATGTCCTCGGGCGAGCCGGGGACGGTGTTAGGGTCCAGACCGGGGACTATGGTTTTATTATTTTCATGTTAGCAAGCAATTTTCGGGATTCGGCTGCTTCTTGAGACGGGAATTGGAATAGAGGAAAAAAGGATTAGGCAAAACGAAAGTAGTATATATTAGTGTTTTGGGGGAGAGAATGGAATAGGGTGTAATAGATAGGAAGGAAGGAAGGGGTACGCACTGTAAATGCGTCTGGCCTCGTTCTGATAGGCTGCCGGCATAATCTCGACGATCTCGTCCCGTGGGAAGGTGAGCTTCGGGATATCCCTCGTGCTGCAATGCATGAGGTATGCGTAGAGGACGCGCAGTACGCTCTCGTGGGCAATAACGACGAGGTCGTTCTGTTCACGCTCCAGTTCTAGGATGATGGGCTCCAGTCGCACCGCCAGATCGTGGTATGACTCGGCCCGCGGATACCGGTGATGGTACGGGTCGAGCTCGTGCTTCTCGATCTCTTCGGGGTAGAGGCGGCGAATCGCGCGCTCGCTCAGTCGCTCGCAGACGCCCGGGTTGATCTGGGACATTTGCGTGCGCTGGCGGACTTCAAACCCTCGGTCTGCGAAGGCGTCGGCCGTTTCGAAGGTGCGTACTCGTGTCGAACACCAGACGGTGAGCTGGCGCATGGGGATGGTCGCTCCGCCTCCGTGGGCAGTGAGCTGGGCATGCTCCTTTTGTCGATGCTCTAACAGGGTGTCGGCCATGACCTGGGCATATTTGATGCCTTCCTCCGACAGCGGGGCATCTGCTTTGTAGTTCTCCTCGCCGAGAGTTGCGCCGGCACGGACGAAATAGGTGGCCCTGGTCTTGATATGGGTATTGGTGAGATAAAACACGATGCGGTGGGAAAGGTAGTTGAAAGACACGTTGTTATAGAAGAACTTTTGTCCTGCGTTGATCATTTTGATGTAGTTCAGCTCCTTTTCGTTCATGGTCTCGAATGTGGGGATTTTTGCTCCCATTCGTCGCAGATACAACTTTGCTGCTTCATCCGGGTCCATGTTGGCGAACTGCTTGTGTCAGTCCTGAAGAGAGGGGACTCGGAGCTCGGGATAGCATACATCGGGAGAATCAATCTTGACATTTCGCGCATTCTCACGAAGGATGTTCTCATCATCGACGTAGGATTCAAGGAATAATGTCTGCGGTTCTTTTTAGCAAAGGTTCTAAAACACCGTGGAGGCCTAGATTACTAGAGCGTACCTGAACATCATGCTTCGCAAATTCCTTTGCCAGCGAGCGGCGGCCGGTAGCCGTAGGGTTTACCGCATCATAAATAGCGACCTGCCCATTTTCGTGATTGAGCCAGCCATATATATCTTCACGGCACTTCTTGAGGATTTTTTGACGTAACATGACAGATGAAGGGGAAGCATCTGGGAAGAAGTAGTCCTCAGGCACGTCATTGTTTTGACCGACAGTGGCACGACGATAGTCTCCCAGATGGAAGATTCGAGTCTTGACTCCCAACCTAAAGAGCTGGTAAGAAGACTATTACGTGGTGCCAGCATTGGGGGAGCAGCGTACCATTGCAAATACCGTGCCATAGAAACGGATATATGCCTAAGAAGAATGGTCAGGACTGGCAGACAGAACCGATAAGCGTGAGTGTGTCTTACGTTTTGCCTCTGGCAGGAAGCCCAACCATTATGATAGCGATACGGCCAGAATGGAAGAGTCTTCCGGACATTGTGCTGTACAGCTGGGCCGGTGCCCTGTTGGCATCCTCGGGAACATCGTGGATTGCATCGAACAAGGTACTGCTCTTGCGTCTGTACCGAGGCGCATTTGCGGCAATATCGGCGGTGCTGTCAGGTTTGTCAGTACTAAGACTTGAGGGACAACAAGTGTCGCTGGGACGAGTCTGATTCTCCATGGCGGGTAATGGGTAAACGATGTGAGGTGTGGAAAACAGAGAGTGATAGTGGGAGGGAAGTCATCTAAGCTAGCTAGGGCACTAGGACACGTTTCTTCCTATAAGTCGTGTTCGTCCAGGGTTGTTCTTCCAAAAGAACAGCCAGTGAGTAGTGACTCCCTGACGAGGACTGGCTGTCTGGGAAACTGGTATCGTCGAGTGCCCGGGCTGGAAGCAGGCAACCGGTAGATTATGACCTATCACATGCACGAAACAAGCAGAGACGTAACACTTACAGTAATGTATCCATGACGACCACGACCAACTTGCGGGCTCCTCTGTTTCCGTCTCTGCGTTATGTTTCCCAAGCAGCCAGCTAGAGAGAGTGGCGATATAGACAGCCTTGCCAAAACTTGAAGCTGTTGCTCAGGTATATAAGGACAATCAAGGCAGCAGTGTCTAGAAGAAATTAGAATCGAATATGATGGGCAACCCAACTCGTCAAGCTTCAGAGCTCACCAAATGAACAATAGTTGCCTCGACAGGTCGAACTTTACCACCGACGATTTTTGGGGAAGCTCTTCGGCTGAAGGGGACTTAGACAAAGAGATTGTCTTGGACGGGTATGCGAAGCTTTTGTGCCCTCGACACACACGGAGATCTTCTCTGGGCAGACAGCAGACAGACAGCCGTCCGCACACTGACGTAGAAGTGTTGAAAATCACAATCAAGGCCTAAACCCAGGACGCTGTTTGTGTTCATCAAAGTTCCCAGGATCGTAGGGGTCCAGCTGTGCGGGTTGGCGGGGTGGTTCATAAAGTGCCGGACGTGCTGCAGTGGTCGAGCTTGTGATTCCAGATTTAAGTCTGATCTAGACTAGGATATGAATTTAAAGGAGCGGGAGGCGTGGAATTTGAAAGTAGGTAGTGTAGTAGGAAATGATAGACTAGCAATGTATAAGTATAGCATCCAACAAGTCCGGGGAAACAAGAAGAACCAAGCTCTACCACTTTTTTTTTTTTTTTTTTTTTTGCCCTCTTCTCACTCTCGCAAATTGACAGAGATTGATTACTGACGGAGCTTAGGTAACCCAACCCTCGAAATAACCTCACGGAAAGAACTATTCCCGGTGTGCAGCATTTCCAACTGATCGATCAAGACCACGTGCGATACAATCGATGCCCCAGCAAAGGACAAAAGGAAAGACAGTCAAGCAAGTCTACACTAGTAGTCGGGCATGCACTCTGCTCACTCCGCCGCAGCAGTAGCCTCTCGCCCTCGACCTACTGTAAGTCTTGAGTCTTCAAGGCCTATCACGTCACCCTGCCGCCAGCCAGGTCCACAATCTAGACCTAGTTGGGATAGTGCACCTACTACTTAGAAGTGTGTGCCGGAGTACATGTGCACTACTTGCGTTATGACATGGATCGTTGTAGTATACATGTACCTCTGCCAGGCGTCAGGTGTCCTGTCTGACTGGCAATTGACGCCTTCCTGTTACGCCGTGCCTGTAGATGTGAGTATGTCTTTATCCGGCTTATGTCTATCAGCTTATCCGGTATACAGTGGAGTTCTAAATGTGTCATGGATTCAGATGGACCTAGTGTGGGGCGTCTTAGCCAGGCTACTGACCTCACACAGCGCAAAGGCTGGAATCGATTTTTTTCGCGGGCCACTCTCTGTCTACGGCCAGGATAAGCTGTTTCCTCATACTTTCTGCCGTTGAGTGTGTCTTTTGGGAGCCGCAGACCACCCCCAGAGCATCCGAACGCCTCCTCAGCCGTCTTGTCGTCTCGACAACCAACCAGTGTTTCTCACGATTCTCTTTGACAGCCCCAGCAATCGAGACTAGCATCGAGACCAACATCGCTTCTGCCGCCTTCTTTCTCCTCACCCGACCTCCAACGACAGCGCCTCTCCAATCTCCAACGACACACCCTTGCCGCCCGCACAATCATCATCCACCATGGCCGCCAGCTCAGACATAACGTCGTCGCTGCCGCTAGGCTTTGTGACGGCCAATCCCATCGCCAATGCGGTGAGCAGCGCCTACCGGTCCTTCTCGGACCGGCGAGCCAAGCTTGCGCTGTCGAACCCCGGCACCGTCGAGGCCATCAGCAAGGAGGTCCAGCGTGAGGTGTCGCTTACCAACTACATGCACACCGGCCTGCGCGCCGACCTCACCAAGGCCGTCAGCCTGTCGCCTCTGTTCCAGGTCTCGCACCAGTTTGCCATGGGCGAGCACATGAAGCCCTACGCATTCGCCGCCCTCCTCGGCACAAACAATGTGAGTTGTTGCGCCTCGTCTGCCATGTTGTCATGTTCGCCCTGCTCATGTCTCTCTCCCACACCAGGTTTTCCTGCAGGGGAGCATGGATAACGACGGCATCCTGTCCACTCGTTTTAACTACAGATGGACACCTTCGCTCGTCACCAAATCCCAGTTCCAAATAGGATCTCCCCAGGATATGACGTCGATCGAACACGAATACACCGGTAGCGACTTCACTTCTTCTCTCAAGATGTTGAATCCCTCGTACCTTGAGGGTGGCCTCACTGGTATCTACATACTCAGCCATCTCCAGTCCATCACGAAAAGGCTGTCGCTCGGTGTTGAGGCCATCTGGCAACGCGCCGCCTTGAGCCAACCCCCCGAATCTGCCACATCGTACTCTGCCAGATACAAGGCTGAGGACTGGATTGCAACGGCTCAACTGCATGCTGCTCAGGGCGCTCTGAACGCAACATACTGGCGCCGACTATCTGACAAGGTCCAGGCTGGCGTCGACATGACTCTCCAAGTTGCTCCCACACCCGGCATGATGGGTGGTCTGCAGAAGGAAGGAGTCACCTCTGTCGGTGTCAAATATGACTTCCGCATGTCTACATTCCGTGCCCAGGTTGACTCGAAAGGCAAGCTCGGTTGCATCCTTGAGAAGAGGGTGTTGCCTCCTGTCACCATGTCCTTCTGTGCCGATGTTGATCACGTGACCGTAAGTATTCATCCAAACTTCAGTAACGTCTATCTCGTGCTAACACAGGCACAGCAAAATGCCAAGGTTGGCCTCGGCATAACGATCGAGGCTGGTGGTGAGGAGCTGCAGGAGCAGCAAGAAGCTCTGGGTGCTCAAGCGTCACCTAACATACCCTTCTAAACATAATCCATACTACAAGCTCTCCTCTCTTTACCAACGCAGTTGGCATGCATACTGGGACGACGGGCTCTCTCGGGCTCTCACCGGAGTCCTGGAATAACGAGCACGTGACTTACAAGTAACGATAGTCAACACTTTTCTCATCTTCTGTTTTAATACTCGACGGGCCGACGTTTGCCACGGCGGGCCACTCCATCACATCATGACGATTATAGAGTTATATCTCGCAGTTGAATCGCCGTTTGATCTGGGGCTGCGGCAAGGGCAGTGGGTGAAACAGGTGGTACTGTGTACAATAAGGATTTGGCAACTCTAGAAAGGGGGACAAAACGGTTGCATGTATGATGAGTCACTGATAGCAGGTTTCTGCAGGCTGTTTTGGCTGCGGCATCTGACTCTACACGATGTCAAAATACGCTGCAGGAAAACTTGTAATTTACCTACGTAGGTATTCGGGTACTTGTATATAGTTACCCTACGTGTATAATACGAATAACCTAGAACACCAGGTTCGGCGCTGCTTGGTCTGACATTGCAGTGCCGCGACGATTGGTGGGCTCTTTGCTATATACAGAAACAAGTGCGGGGTCGTGTTACAGTAGCCGTATTTCCTCACTCTGTTTATAGAATGCGAGTATATACTTTAGAGAAATGATGACAGTTAACCAATGCCAAGAACTAAGATAAAACAATGGTCCAGATAAGCAACCGATAAGCCGCTAGACCCCTACGTATGTACATGCACTGCTAGCACCTACAGCTCCAACGTGGCCTTTGAATTGAAGACATCAACCGCGACGGTACAATTTCGCAGGAACAAACCCTCGACGACGACGCTACCGATAGTAGACGAGAGATGCTAATGAGCTGACGGCGGCCGGAAATACCAATATATACAGAACCTAGCCAAGTCAAGCAAGTCAAGCCATACGCGGTCGCTTCGCCGGGCAGCCTCGGTGTCGCTCGCCCACCATGCACAACTCCCTGACGCGCCTCCAGAGCGTCTTCGGCTTCTTCACGACGGTCGCCTTCGTCGTAGGCGCCATAATCGCCGCATCAGACTTCACGGCCCCGCGGACGCCGCAGGCCTCCATCAAGGCGACGAACGTGCAGGTCGTCAAGGGCCGGCCGCACTACTACAGCTCCAAGAAGGAGGAGTACGCCGTCATCAAGTTCTCGCTCGACGCCGACCTGTCGTCGCTGTTCACGTGGAATACCAAGCAGCTCTTCGTCTACGTCACTGCTGAATGGCCCGTCGACGCCGCCGCTGCTGCTACGAGTAACCAGAATCAGACGAACAAGGCTGTTATTTGGGATACTATCATTACGAGTCCTAGCTCTGATCACTTGGCTAATATTGGCCCTGCTACTTTGAAGAAGTTGCGGAAGAGCGCTGCTGGGAAGAAAGTTGATCCTAATCGGTACGTACGAACGGTCGAACAAGTTTCTTTTCTCTCTTCATTGTGAAATGTGGGAAAGGGGCTGGAAGGGGGAGAAATATGCACATATATATAAAGAAACAAACACTGACACTCGAAATACAGAGGCAAGCTATCCCTAAAGAACCAAAGACCCAAATACCAAATCACCCACCCGACAGGAAAAGTAGCCAACACGGACGACGTGACCCTGCACGTCCACTATAACGTGCAGCCGTGGGTCGGCGCGCTGACCTGGAACCAAGACGTCGACTTCGCCCTGTGGAAGAAGATGAGCAAGGGCATCAGCAGCGCCTTCAAGCTGCCCGCTGTCAAGAAGAAGGACTGAACGAAAACAACACTCAAGGCGAGATAGCGAAATAGATCCAACTAGATAAAAATCCACAAAAGAAACCATCATTAGTAACTATACTGAGAATCGTCTGTTGTTGTCTGATCGTGCAAGCATAGGGAATGGGAGATGGCGTTCTAGGAAAAGGGGGGATAGCGGTCATCTTCATTATCTTCATATATCATTATCTCTAACTATTCATATTTGAAAAAAAGAAACGTGAGGATTGAGTGAAAGATGAAATGATGTATACCTGATGGCACCAACTCAGGCTGCAATTATCTAATCTGGCCCCTTCCCTTTCCCTTATGCGTTCTTTGCATATCATCTACTCCGCCACTTGAAGGGGCCTGTTGCTCGTTTTCCATGTCGGACTACAATACCGAGACCAGGCTCATAAGAATAAAGATAATCGTCATAACACTGCTTCTGTAAATAATATAGCCGGAGATATCTACAAGAGCTAGACTCTCAAGAGCTTCATGCATCGCAGTCTATTCCGTGTCTGCGGGTGAAGAACAACTAATAATAAAGGTGCACTGCAAACAGCAAACCGCCCACCATAGGTTGGATTCGGCAAAGCATGCGCTACTAGTGTTCCTATGAACCGACATTTACTAGAATACATAGTAGTTAACAAGAGAGAAAGTCGGTATCTGCTCCTCTATCCTTGCTAACCACCTCAGTAATAGTAGGTAAGCGGGCGAGGCACCTCAGAGATCTAAGCATACGCACTTTCTCATTTGGGTCTAGGTACATCGAAATGACTCCTGTTGTTTCCAGCTGCTCGAAAGGGTATAAGTGAATCAGAGCCTGAAGAAAGAATGGAAGGAAAACGACAATTCGCCAGCCTACTCCGTCCCATGCAGATTTACATAACACGTGTGGCACATAACACGTATGGCGCCGGGCCGTGTAGGTACATGAAAAAATTCGCCGGGCCGTACAGGCTTTGATGAGACAACCGCTTTGGCGCGTTGTCGGCTACAAAGCAAAGGCTCGAGAAACCAATATCTTAATCCCCTGACAGATCGATGACATCGTTTTGGGGGGTTGCACGCAGTTTCGCCGAGACCACTCTTTCCCCGCCATGCCGGTTCAAAAAATAGGGGCTCCGCTGTTCTGTTTGCTTCTGGCCATCTGTCTTCTCATTCGGCCTCGAAGACTGATCATATTTGTTCGTCGATGGTATTTCTACTACGAGATTACGCTTCGCTTGGGCCGCTCGATGCCCTAGAGGATTCTGACTCGCCCTGTCCTGTCTATTACTATTCATATCATCGACAAACACCGGGTCAGATGGTGTTGCGCCTCGAGAACCCTTGGAAGACGGTGTCTCAGACCGAAGGGGCGCAAGAAAGCTGTTTGGGAGGTTGGAGCTGCCTTCTGTCCCTGGAGATGATGGATTGAATTTAGTCGCTTGGCTCTGAGCTGGAGAGACAGGCGAGATACTAGGAACACGTTGATAACGATGGACCTCGTGGTTGAATGGGGGCTCAGTTTTACGAGGCGATGAAGTCACGGGTGGACTTTTTTTGGACCTAGCTTGCATCTCTTCCACATCCGAGCAGCCCTCCAATTCTGCGTGTCGCGTAGCTCCCAGGTCGCCATTCTGGACACTGGGTACGAATGGCTCCACATTAGCTGCAGATTGCTTCGCATTTCTCTCGGAATATGGTGCATAAGTTGGATTCGGCGCAGCTTCTCCAGTTCCCGTGGTACTAGTCCTAGAGCTAGATGGTTGGGAATGTGGCAGAGCCAGGGGGCTTTTGCTTTTTGCCTCTTCGTTGCCGCCACAATCCTCGCTTATCAGTTCAATCTTGGATGGAGTATTGGGTAGATTCATAGCAGGCGCTGGTGTATGACTCAAAGCCATTTCTCTGTTCATCTGTTGTTTATTCATTTTAGCCTGCTGTTTTCGCTCCTGTGCCTCATCTTCAGCATCTTGCTGATCCCTCTGAAGTTTGAAGATGAGATCTCTGATATCGTTCCGGAGCTTTGATGGGTCGAACTGCCAAGCTATCTCCCCATCACGTTGTAGCACGCTCTTTACGAAGATGTCGGGGTTCCGAAGAAATTCCTGGATATATCCTAGTAAGAACAACCCACAATCACAATGGTTGGTTTGTTGGGGGACGTCCTTAGCCGTCGTACCCATAGCACCAGGGGATGGTATTTCGACTCCTCTCTTATCTTTAAGTTCTGCGAGGAGATACTGTTTCAAATAGCTGCAAGTAGGCGAATGCGATGCACCTAAAGAGTCTAGCGTAATTATCCTTGGTCGAGTTGGATCGTCTCTTCGGAGCCCAGTGCTCTGCTTCTTGCCTGGCTTTCTGCGGGCTCGTGGGTTAGCCGCGCTGGCGATATGCTCTACTTCAGCCTCTGGCCTGTCCGAATCCTTAATCTCGTACACATCAGGGTCAGATTCGGCGGGAATTGAGTTAGCCACTTCTCTTGCATTGTCGTTGCCTGCCTTGTGCTTAGTTACAACACTTGGATGAGCAGGCCTGCTTATTGACATACGTCTCAAACTTTCGACGACCTCCTCTCGTTCAGAGGATGCTACATTTTCCCTGTCATTGTCGCCGATTGGTTTGCAGTTACGGGAAGGGGATTGAGAGCTTCCGGGAGTTACTTCAACCACATCGGCAGTTTCATTAACCTCGTCCTTTGTGTCGTCATCTTGTTCTTGTTGGTTTTTGGGAGGGACAAGCTTGGGCGCGTTGCAAATAATTGCAACATACCAGTGAGTATACTCATTGATAGGAACAATGATATAGTCCTTTGAGAAAAGGTCTACTTTTGAAGTCCACGTCTTGACACTGTCATAATTAATCCCTTGGCTGTTCTTGGTGGGCTTCAGCTTGTCATAGAAGAAGGTATTTTGAAAATAGATTCTTTTTGCCAAGCCTTCATTTTCCTCTTCTAGAGTCTTTTGCAAGTATCGAAGGTAGAAAATGATGATATTGTCATTCAGGAATTGACCTTCGTCAAGTCGTGAGATATCATCCTTATCGACAGTTGCTCGGTTCTTTCCCCTGTTGGGGTAAACAAGGGAATTCCGCCATTGCTTTTCCCAGCTGGGATTAAGTGACGTCCAGCCCTCTGGGATAGGCTCAGGCTCGGGTGACTCGGGTGACCCGCGGTACGCAAACGTTGAGCGAGTCGTCCGTGCCTGTCGTGGTCCTGAAGCCAGTTGATCGTCCCACGCTTGGCTCGAGGCAACACCATTATCATTCGATCTTGATGCGGAAGTAGACTGCATTGCATCTCTTAGTTTAGGTACAGTTGAAGCGTAAATGTGGTTCTGCGGTCTGCTGTTATAATTATGTTCGATGACCCTGATATCATCAGGAACTCTGGATTCCAATTCGAAATCTGACAACAGCTTGTGGGATGTAGCTCGTTTCGTCATTTCGTCGAAATCTTTCTCAAGCTTGGCTCTATTAGGATGTTAGATTCTACCTTAATAGAGCATTTTCATGTTTATCTTACCTATTACAGGGTCTAATTCTTGGACGGCTGGAATCTGTGTAAAGGTTAACCCATTCGAAGAATTTGGAGAAGTCAATTGCGGAAACGAATTCTATCATGAGTTTTGGGCCAGCACCGTTCGCAAGATTTACACCTTCAAAGATGACGCTGACTATTAAACATTCCTCGTCTTCGCTCCGTAGAATATCTTTTGCCTTGCCGATATTAAGCGTGAGGTACATGTAGGGCTTCAGAAAATCTCTCTTCCTATCAACTGGGTATAAAGTATGGCCGATTTCGCGAATGGAAAGAGCACAGTAATCTGGATCTTCCTCGTACGCTGCCAGGTATTGGTGTTGTCCAGAGGTACCACGCAAAATGCGTAAGCCATCTTGGATCAGTGAGGCGGCTTCAGTCTTTTTGTCGGCGGCTTGCTGGCACTTTGCGTGCATTGTGGCAGATGGTCCAGGAGTGGCAGCGCCCTTGAACTTTGTTGCTAGAATATCGCCTCTTTTAGATAGACTAGGAGAAAGCATCTTTGGGCGCTTCGGTGGCCGACTTCTTGCTAGTTCCTCCTCGCTCAGAGCTAGCTCATCAGGACTCAGATCACCTGTACGATGTTTCATCCTCTCATCCACGTTGTCGATGGCTTTGCTGAATCTCTGGGAAGAACTAGTCCGGTTTAAAGATCCGCCTTGTTGGAAACGATCTGCAAAGTCTGTCATGGCATACGATACCGGTCGCTTGCGCTTTGCTTGGGGTGAAGATGCCAGCTCTTTAGAAGGCTGGACGAGATGGACTTCATCGTCGCTGATATCGTCATCACTCTTTGGCGGGCGGACAGAGCTCGATGTCCGGCTGCGTATATCGTCTTGTGCCGGAAATCCAGGGCTAAATTTATTGCTCCGGGTTCGTTGCCTTTTAACATATCTATCCACGTTGCGAAACTCTGGAATACCAGACCGAGAAGGACTTGGGTTCGAGGTAAGCGAACGCTGAGAGTCGGCGACGGATTCACTGCCTATGGATCGCTTTCGGGGCGTTGTTGCATTGATCGCAGCGAATGTAGCGCTAGAATGCCCGGAGTTCGTATTGCTTTCGTGGACTTTTTGACGCTTCGCTGGAGGGGGGCTGGATACGACAGGCCGAGAGGACGGAACGCCGAAAGGCGTTCGTGAAGACGCAGTATTATTGGAGAGGGTGTTTATGGGTTGAGGGGCACCCAGGTTTCCAGGTTTATTCTAGGAAGGGTCAGCAGCTGTTCGCGCAGAAGCAGCAGCAGCAGCAGGAGGAGGGGACAGCCTAACCATATCGCTAGTCCTTCTCAATGGGCGGATCACCGATGCCACCGACTTTAGCATAAAACCAATGGGATTGAACGATGAGAAGCTGTATCCAGAGGAGCCAGTTCCCTTACTGGTCTCAGGAGGCAAGTTTTGTTGTGCGGATGGCATGTGCAAGGCAAGCCAGTCGACATGCTGACCACTACCTGCTATGCTTCTCTCACTGCTTCGTTGCGGCACGCTGTCGTGACGATCCACCACCGGCACTCGACTGGTTATCGGCACAAAGAACGCATGAACGAAAATGGTCGAGACAGAAATCGGCTATGGGACGCATGGAGAAGGGTTTCGAAGTTGGTTACGTCTATATCTCAGTCGGTGAGGGAGGGCGTTGGTGCGGAGTGTCGCAGAGTAGCGCAAACGAAAAAAACGGTGGCTTTATTTTAAGGTTCGGTCTCGCGGACCTTGTCGCTCTTGCCGAGTGGGCGGGGTGAGTGAAAGAAAGACTGGACGCAAGAGATTGCTTATCGTGTGTACCTAGAAGCACTGTGGCTGGATGCGTTTGTAATGGAGGTACTGAAGTCGGAGGAGGCCACAGAGTGCAGCTAACAGCCGCAGGTTCGACCGGAGCATGATGTAAAATCGCAGTTGCTGTTCAGGGCCGGGGGCTACGTCTAGTCTGCTCCTTCTGGGGCATTTCGTTTTACATTACGCGGTTACACATCCCTGGGCCAATGTACATCTCTATCAGGGTCGCTTACTTGTAGGTACCTAACTCCCTTGGGTTAGGTACAGGTATTCCTAAGGTGTCTTTGCTCACCCCGCCAAAGTACCTAACCCAGATGGGTACCCCACTTATATGTACTTGTACATACCGAGGTACATGCATAGAGGTGATATAGGCCTGTTGCGTCTAAAAGAAAGGAGTGAAGCAAGCGCGGAATATATCACGTTTCGTGTCTACAGCCCAAAAAGCTCTCATTGATGGTATCCAAGCATAAAAAGCGTAGAAGTTTAGTTTCTAAAGCGAGTTACCAAAGACCCAAAAAAATCCATATCATCGTCCCAAAATCCATCATGAAGCGAAGAAAGCTCAATGCTAAAGTTATCCCGGCCGAAAAGAAACTCCTTTTGTCATGCCGAGTCGTTATATCCCAAAGAACTTGTTTACCATAATTTTCTTGTATTACAAACATACATAAGTATCGCTACTCTTCCTCAGGTGGCGTGTCGAGCTCGTCGGGTGTGTTAGGCGTGCCCGGAGTTGCTGGTGTCAACTCATAGACGCTCAGTCGATTGCCTGCACCGCACAGCTGCTTCGCATTGCCGTTGCAAGCCATGCTACATTGGCTGCCAGGTGCCACGACGGAGCCCTCGCCGAATTCGTTACCGCAGTAGCACTCGGCGCCATACTCGGTGCCGAAGTACGTCCAGCCTGCACAGAACGTGCCACAGGTGTCGAGCGTCATGTTGTTGGCGACAAGAGATCTGCCGGACAGTGCGCGGACACCCGTGCCCTCCGTCTGGCAGCCGTACCACGAGTAGTTACCCACTACGAGTGGCTGCGAGGGCCCCGCAGTCGTGTTGGAATAGTAGAGGTCCAGCCGATTGCCAGCACCGCAATACTCGGATGGGTCGCCCTCACAAGGCGTGTTGCATTCGCTCAGAGTCGTCTGGTTGCTAGAGGCCGCAAGGATGTCGCCGCAGTGGCATTCGCTGCCGTATTCAGTTCCGAAGAAATGGTAGTCCTGGCAGAAGTCGGCGCAGGACTCGACCGTGACGTTTCCTGCAGTCGACTTTGAATCAAGAGCTCGCACTCCATCGCCCTCGGTCCAGCAGCCTTGGTAAGTATATGGGGGGACTGTAGGTTTATGCGTGGGGGTTATGGTGGGTGTTGGGATTGTCGTGGTCGACGTAGGCGGATGAATGAGCCTGTACATCTCAAGCCGGTTGCTGCCACCGCAGTATTCAGTCTCATCACCGCCGCACACCAAGTTGCAGTCAGCATCATCCGTCACGTTACTCCTGGAATCAATGGACTGGCCGCAGTAGCATTCACGGCCATACTCGGCACCAAAATATGTGAAGCCGGCGCAATTCGACGCACAAAGCTCCAGTGTCAGAGAGTCATTCGGAAAGGACGCTCCGGTGAGCGCCCGAGTAGGGAGTTCCTCATAACAGCCCACACGTAAATAGGGTGTTACAGTCGGCTTAATCGCCAGAGTGCCGGTAGGTGTTGGGATGGTGCCGGTGGTGACATATAGTTCGAGTCTGTCACCTGCGCCGCAGTATTCGGTCTTATCCCCAGAGCAAACAATGTTGCACTCATAAAGTGTAACGTTTGTGCTGGATGAACTGAGCTTATTGCCACAATAACCTGTAGGGCCATTAGTAAGAGCACATTGCCAATTATCCCGTTGATCGAACACAACTCACATTCACGCCCATACTCAGTTCCAAAATAGTAGTAGCCCGTGCAGTTGGTCATGCAGCTCTCGAGTGTCATCCCGTCATAAACGTAACTGGCACCGCTTAAAGCGCGGACCCCCTCGGCTGTCGGCTCCGTGTTGCAGCCAACTAAAGTAAAGTTGCCTAAAGTTTCTCTGTGGAATGGGGTCTCTACCGCTGCAGTGGTTGTGACTGTCCCCGATGAGGTGACAGTCGGGGTGACAGTCGGGGTCACAACAGTCGATCCCGAGGAGGTTCCCCCTGGCGGATCCGGGTCATCAGAACTTGAGCAGAGCGAGGCTGGTGGCACGTTGAATGCGGCGCATGTAGCTCCTAGACCACTAGCTGCCTTGAAGGCATCTCGCGAAGCCGAGGCACCAGTTCCGGTAACTACATCAATCTTGGTGGCATAATCAAGCTCTCCAAGGCCGTCGTAGGTACCCGTGTAGAAGGTATAAAGGCCGACACAGTCGCCTTTTGTCATATCCAGCGTAGCATTATTCAGAGTAGGAACTGGGCGATTTGCGTTACCAACTGGTGTCTTATATGACAGTTGCAGCTTGACTGGCTGAGTGCCAAGGTCGTTGCGAACCTGTTTCAGAAGGTCAACATTTCGTAGTTGAGTCACGTAGATGAGTTACACTCACAGCAGCCACAACTTTCAAGTTGCCTTCAAGCAGACAGCTTTGAGGTTTTTGCATAAGAATGGCATCCTGTATGGGGTACGAGTTCCCGTTGTTATCATAGGCCGTGGATGTTCCACTGGCCATGTTGACAGTCAAGGTAAAAGAAGAGATACCTGATGAGGTTGGGATTTGCACACTAATTGGGAACCACTAACGTTTTCATTAGTAAAGGGAAAATGAGACGCGCGAGTTCCAAATCAATACGATGTGAACTCACCACGAACGTGTCGTCAAAGCCTTGTGTAGCACCCAGAAGAGTAGCTTTAGATGTGCACCCTAGGTTGCCGCAATTATCGCCACCACTTCGGTCCTTGTATGTGAGCGAAACACTCTCAGCAGTGTCAGTCCCAAAGTCAGTAGTTCGGACTCGGATCAGCCCAGATAATTGCATGGATGAAGCTCCAGAGTTCAGGGTGAGCTGCATCTCAACTGGCTTGACAGTATAGGGCTGAATAGGATCAGTTAGGACGACGCCATCGGGAACGACTTCTATCATTTTGCGCAACACAGTGCTGCAAACATTGGTGAATGTCTCTGGATCTGTCAGAGCAGATATCGTCACGTTTCCATCCGAATTGAAGACCTTGAAGTCAGAGTTTCTCGTAGCCTTGATCGATGGGCCCACGACCATAGGGTTCGTTGTATTGCCCGAAACGTATTCGGTGACGACCCTATTGTCGAACTTATCCACTGTTGAGTCCATTGCTCCCTCGCCATCTTTCGTAGTGCCCACTGGAACGATTTCGGGGAATTCAGTTTCATGGACTCCACCGATAGTATGGCCGCATGCAACAACTTGAATCATCTCGGTTTGACTGAAGCCCATGCGCGTGAACTGCTGCTGGAACGTGAATGCCGAGTTTTGGGGCAAAGGGACACCGATAGGACCACCTATTGTAGCATCAACCCGACCACCGGCGATAGGGACGACTGGTCCACCACAGGATCTCACGGCATAGTATACACCTAGGGCTAGAAGATCGGCCACACCTGATCTGCTTGTATAATACTTTGACACTCATTGTCAGTAATTATCCTCTCGAGCCTAATATAGATAGCTATCGAAGCCACTAAGGACTTTCCAAAGCATGCGTTTCGTGAAGAAAGAAGCCTCCTCGCCAAACTAGCCAAGAACAGGAACTATGTAACTCTGAGGATTACTCACGTCGGCCATAAAGGTGAGAGTGGTTTTAAATGCCGGCCCAATGTTGTCTGAGCTCGTAATTTCGTATTGAAGCGAGCCATCTAAACCGCCCTGGCGCGGACCACCGGCAATAGTGGTCGTCGCCATATCGTGGAAGGCGGCTCTCAGCCATTCTGCGGCATTGTGACGCCCAGGTCCTGAAGCTTCACTCGAGCAGGGTATGACAGTTCCACCAAATTGTCGGGAGCGGTAACCTTGCACTTGATACATAATCTCTTCCAGCTCGTCGACCTGGGAAGGCCATGTTGGGTCTGCTCTTGTCAGCGTGCTCAGCGAGAGCATCGCCGACAGAAAATGTGTATTCCAGCGCATGGCAACGACTCAGATCGAAACGCAGCCACAGTAAGGCAGTATTAAGAATTAATAGGATCAATGAGAGACAGCCATCCCAAGCTGTTATTTGATGAGATCGGCGCAGACAAAGAATGATCTCAAGCACGCTGATCACAAGGCAAGAAGAGTAAGAAGGACTTTAATACTATATCAAGTTGCCAGCCATACTCAGTGGCAACTGTGCTGGACACCTCTACACTAGCCGACATGATCGTTGTTGGACCCTGTCGACCCCTGCTTAGGTACCACAGTAGCGGAAATGGAATACGAGAACTGACAAAAGTGGCTGATGGGATTGGTGAACATGCTCCCTAACATCCAGCCGCAGAAGTGGAACGAACGACTAATGCAGGCCGGCAGCAGACGTGAGATGGAGACCGAGACAGTATTGCTATACGTACCCTACGCAATAGGTGTGTATATGTCTTCTTGATGGTGGTAAGTACATATATGCAGTATCAAGGAGGCAAGAATGTGATGCTACCTGGTGATCCACAACGTGGGATCCCAGGGTACTATCCAGGATCCACGGGACCTACCGAACTCAACCAGATCTTTTCCCCGAACCAGGACCCATCGAATCCCGGCTACTCATCGAAGCTGAGTACGCTAGTTAGCCACTGATCGTCATCAGCCTTCCTTGAGGCTCTTTGGACTTAACTACCCAGTTCAAGCTGAATACAACACATACTTACTGGCAGTTCCTTCACCTCTGTCATGTACGTGTATGAGCACAATTTTCTTTCAAAATTTCCACCAGCTTGGCGTGCAGGTGCATGGCGTCGCTCTGATGGCTCGCTTAGCGGGCGCCTCATAAAGCGGCCAGCGGCCAGACCCCCAGCATTGTGGGGTTGGATCAGCTTAAACAGCTCTACCCGAGGTGAGGAATTGGCACTCAGGTGACGGGAGAGAAAGCCCCAAGCAACAATATTCTTTCAGCTTACAATACTTAGCTCCCGAATTGGGCAGGTATGAGAGAACAATAGTTTATCTCGGCAGTCTGGCCCCGTAGTGTAATGTATGCCGGTCGAAATCAAGGGTCCTTGAATGATCAAGCTATTGATTTACTATGTAAGTATCGTCTCTGGTTCACGTAGTCTTTTAATACGGTCAGACTATATCAGTCAGTTGGTGAATCGCACAGCGTCATGCTCCGCCTATCCTGCAGATTAGTCAACAAACAATAAATGCGATACAGGTTCGGCGGTTAGAAATAAGAATGACCTGCACATCGTGATGGTGGATCGAGAAACACAATTTCGGGCACTGTCCGGGCTGCGGTCGAAAGTCCCAACGGCTACCTAATAGGCTATAGCAGTATAAGTATGTAGATTTACTAAGTAAAAGAAACCCCCAGGGAAGTAGGTATCTTAGATCTATCCTGGTCGCCTAGACCGCGCTAGTGACCAGGCTAGATCTCTGCATGCGTACCCTTGCTGCCGTTGTCAGCTCGAACAAACTCGAAGGCGATTTTTGGCCATCATTGTCCACACTCGATGTGATACCTATGCGTCGAATTTGGAAAAGGTTCCTATCAGGCGATGGAACCATAACGGTTTTAGAATAGCCATAGTGTCGAGAAGATAATTATTGTTAGCAGGCGCATATATTTCGCTCTGGCACGACTGAAGAATGACAGGTCTTTTTATCCGCAATATCGAACAAACCGATCCCATACACAGACAAGCGTCGTTGTAGTTCTATGATCTGATACCACAATGGACCTTCTGTCTTGAGGTCTTAAGCATCGGGTGTTATTGCCATGTGTTGGGCACCTTGAGACCTGTACTACCATCGGGGAGGGCAGAAGGGGAGTGTTAGTGCGACAAGTGCGGAATTACAGGCACAATATGCCGAGACAGGTCACAACTATATTACCAGACAAGGCGGTCGGATCAGCACTAGGGGTATTGGCAAACAGTCGATTACTCAATAGGATCTCTAGAAAGCCCTAAGCACATAAATTGTGTATCCACTGTATTTTGCATTTCGTAGTAGGTACCTACCGGTATTTGATATATGCGTATCAACCGCAACACAGGTGGTGTGTCCGTGTTACTAGCTTTGTCACTATGTCACTATAAGAGTGGTTGGTGATACCGTACCTGGCAGGAGCTGAACAAATGGGTGAATCGTTGGCATCGTGCACTAGCCGAATGAGAGAATATGGTCCAGCAGAGGGGAATTATGTATTGGTGGAGCTGCAACTCAGCATATACAGCCCTTAGATGTCGACGTCGTCAGCCAGCGAATTACCCTAGTACCTACTCGGGCTAATGTGTAGCCTTGTCTCGCTGCTATTGTCAAGGCTATTGTCATTTGACCCAGCAATTGCAACTTCAATATGCAGTAAGAATGTTTCCTGCATGGCATTGGTCCAGACCGCCGTTACTAGTTCAGGTGCAACGAGCAGGCTATTACTAACAATAACATGGTGGGTGCTATTGTAACCCAAGCCAGGCGGTTGGTTCGTGTCGGCGCCCGAAAAAGAAGAGGAGCACGTATCGGTGTAGGTTGCTGGGAAAGATGTTAGACATAGCCCGAGACCGACTTTTGGGCGGTAGGCCACTTATTCAGAGTAGACCGGTTGAGCAAGAGTCGTACAAACACGTCAGGCGATCTGGCGACTCAGTTTAAATTCGGATAGACACAGATAAAGGGCCTGAGCAGATTCTAGGAAGCGTTTTGAGGGAAGCTGATGTCGTACAGTAAGAATCGCACAGCATGGATACAGATTCAGCCACCACCAGGGCTGTATACAACACGACCACCTACATGCATTTGGAACGAGGAAATCTTCCTGTTCGCTGCCCTTGTGATTAATAGCTGATTATCCATGTTATAGCTCCAGAGGTGGTGCCACCAAACGATGCATCCTCACCTATGGTCGCACTCATGTAATGAAATGGTTCATGATTTGCTTATGTGCAATTAGCAAAGAGACAAAGATGCGATTTATTTTGTCTATATCTGTTTCTGTCTACTTTCCCAATCGGGATTTACACCAATGGAGAAAACCAGCATTTATAATTAGAACGAAGAGACGAACATTGTTTTGTTGATACATAGAGAAAAAAAAAACACAAGTATATATATACAGCATGTGTTTGTTTGAGAAGAAAAAAACGATTAACTCCGAATCGGGGAATCGAACCCCGGGCTTGACGGTACTGTTAAGTTGAGAGCGTCAAATGTTGGCCACTACACCAATTCGGATTAATTGCATAATTCAGCCACAGTTTGTATTTATATACCTTATAATTGTCGTCAGCCAATAAGCAGCGTTGTTGGACTTACCTAGCTTAATGTCTATAATCATCTTGCACATAAATGCAGATCTTAAAATAAGAATGCAGCACTGTAAGTAAAAAACAACACATATATCTTTAGCAGTATAAGAAAGCTTTTGACCAGAGTCTCATATGAACAATTTGTGATACAGACATCTTTACGAAATGAAGTGTAACAATTCTCTTGGTTTTTAAGCAGCAGCTGTTTGCGACCTCTGATGCTGGTAGAATTGCCTTCAACATGGAAGGTTGGACTGGATAAACTTCGGAGGGGATAGTGGGGGTTTTATCTCGTCCGCTTGGTCTCAAGGACTCAGCTTCGAGGTCCATTGGGTGACAGTCTTCATACAAGCTCCATGTTCACGAAAGCATTACGAGGACTAAGTATTCAGAAAGCGTACCTAGGTAAATACATACATGTAGATATCCACACCAAAACCATGCCGCGCTGCAAGATGCAGTGAAGGCCTATACTGATGGAGGTAGCTACCCCACCTTAGTGACTTTGGTCTGCAGGTGTACCCACATTCGAGCATGGACTGCCAAGCAATGGCAGACAGCTGGCCGAAGCTGTGCAAACGAATCGATTAGCCCTGCACTCCCACACAAGAAAATTAATTTGCGGATCAACCGCCAATTCTCGACTTGAGAATTATCACCAACCAATTTCTCTAGACCATCTACTACAAAGTCGAGGTACGCACGCCGTCCATACACGCCCATACACGCCCATACACCCAACACCGCAGTCGAGAACTAACAGTGCAATTGGAAACAGCCCAGCGACTTCAAGATGGCCTCAAGACCGACCGTCACCATCATCGGCAAAGATGGTTCTCCTTCGGGAGCTACCCATCCCATCCCGACCGTCTTCGCCTCGCCCATCCGACCCGACATTGTCCAGCAAGTCCACACCGGTATTGCGAAGAACAAGCGCCAGCCTTATGCCGTGAGCGAGAAGGCCGGTCACCAGACCTCTGCCGAGTCTTGGGGAACTGGTTAGTCACCCGACCTCCCAGACCAGATTTGCGAATGGACACGCCATCTCGTAGCTTGCAGCGCACAGAACGCGATTGGATTATACGGGCCTTCGCTGGTTGCTCATCTCTCTGGGAGAATTGACTGCTGACATTGTGGACGTGCAGGTCGCGCTGTTGCCCGTATCCCCCGTGTCTCCGGTGGTGGTACTCACCGTGCTGGTCAGGCTGCCTTCGGTAACATGTGTCGGTCCGGTCGTATGTTCGCCCCTACCAAGATCTGGCGCAAGTGGCACATCAAGGTCAACCAGGGCCAGAAGTAGGTGGAACCTCGAGAATGATTTCGCTATGTGGAATTTGTTTGAAACTAACATTGAGAAGGCGATTCGCTACTGCCTCTGCTCTTGCTGCCTCGGCTGTTGCCCCCCTCCTCTTGGCCCGCGGTCACCAGATTTCCACCGTCCCTGAGGTTCCCCTAGTCATCGACTCGGCTGTCTTCGAGGGAGGTGCTGCCGCCAAGACCGCCAACGCTTTCGCCATCCTGTCCGCTGTCGGCGCCTCTGCCGATGTCATTAAGTCCAAGAAGTCCAAGAAGCTGCGGGCCGGAAAGGGCAAGCTGCGAGGCCGCCGTCACCGCCAACGCCGTGGACCCCTCGTCATCTACGACCCCGAGGTTGATGGTACCGAGCTCGTCAAGGGCACCCGCAACCTGCCGGGTGTTGAGACCAGCTCTGTCTATGCTCTCAACCTTCTCCAGCTGGCCCCTGGTGGTCACCTCGGCCGATTCATCGTCTGGACTTCTGCTGCTTTCAAGGCCCTCGACAAGATCTACGGCACCACCACGACGCCTTCCGAGCTTAAGAAGGATTTCCTCCTACCTTCCAACCTCGTTGCTCAGGCCGACCTGACCCGTCTGATCAACAGCTCCGAAATCCAGAGCGTCCTCAACGCCCCCAAGGGTGGCTCACTGACCAAGCGCTCTGGCATTCAGAAGAACCCTCTGCGCAACAAGCAAATCAGGCTGCGCTTCAACCCTTACCACTCCACATTCGTCAAGAATGAGCTCGGCCAACAGAAGAAGGAGGCTGGCAAGCCCCCCAAGACCCCTGAGGCCTTCCTCAGCATTCTGAAGGAGGATTAAATCAGACTAGCTTGGTGAGCAGCTTGTCTAGTGGATAACGATAAAAGAGCATTGGGTTGCGATTGTCATGGGCGTAATGGGTTCATAGGGTCACGTGAATCAATGGAATTGTCATTATGATCATTTCTCCGCCCTACCTTCATCATCTTCAATGTCTTTTATTCGTGGATCGTGATATGCTGCGCCTTCAAAATCTAACCTGAGTGATTGAAACTCACTACCATAGGTAGTCCTGGACTCTACTATTTCACCCTTTATCCCCACTCCTCGTGTAACGAGTGAATTGAGCAGTACATACACTCCCGGTTCCTGGATTTGTAGATTTCTAGTACCTAGACCTGTAATATCCAACCAAGTCACTTATGAGTGATGCGACAAACACGACCGCAGATTCACATACTCAACCTCCTTGAAAGCTAAATCAGGCGGAGTTTAGAGATGCAAATAAGGGCTAGTGGAATCATGGACTCACTTATTTAATTAATCTCAAGATTGATGCTTCAGGTCTGAGCATTACTTTACTATATCTGTTATATGTACACCAGTGAGTACATTAAAAATCTCTCAGCTGCCACCAGACGGTACCCCCCGCGCGCCCGGATCCGAAGCTTAATATTCAACTTTAACTTAAAATGTTCAGAAGACTGGTTCCCGGCTTTTCATATTGGGATTGGCTATTTCGATCCATATCGCCTGTCTGTCTGAAGTCTAGCAACCCATCAAGCCCGTATTCGGTAAATCTTCAAATTCTTCTGTCTCGAACGAAGCTGCTTCCTCCAGGAGAGCCTCAATCTCGGCGACCTTTTTGATGCGCCAAAACTTTTGCACAGCTTGCCCAAACCGTATCGAGCAGGCACTGATCATCTCATCTGTCTCCGCAGCAAAGCACAGCCGAAAGTAGGACCAACCTTCCCGTGCAGCGATTTCGGGGGTGGCGCTGAAGAGCGTGCCCGTGCTCACAGCGACGAGATGTGGCTTGTGCGTTAAGAAAAGCATGAGGGCTGTATTGAGTGCCACTCCATTGATCACGCTACCCTCAGACCCTATAGCTCCGAACAGCGGGTGAGTCTCGAAATGCATCTTGACCCATAAGAACATGCCACCGCGCGGCCATTTGAATTCGTACAGCCTGGTCTTCGTAATGACACCCCAGTCTGAGTCGGCGTCACGCACGGGCGTGGATTGCTTCAACTGATACGCGTTCTCCTCGAGAAGGTTGCACATTGTTATCATACGCCTTTCGTACTCGCCACGTAGACCCTCGAGCCACCGGACCCAGCCATCCGTCTTCCAGCCGGTGAAGGTGGCTCGGTCTCTGGATGATTTCGCATTGAAGGCGGCGGTAGCCTCGGGCTGCGGTCCTATGATGTTTTCGGCAATCAAGGACTGGACAAAACCGGACGGTTGCTGGGGACCGGTCTCACCCGAAGCAGTGATCCGCGCACAGATCTCGGGTGTGGCTGTGACCCAACCAAGCCGACAACCCGGCGCAACTGTCTTTGAGAACGTGTCTAGCCGGACAACTCTGCCGTCATAATCGACGTTGAGAAATGAAGGCGCCAGCGAATCCAAGAAAGAATAACCCGACTTTACTGGCAGGGTATTGGCGGCTTTGAACTCGGGGATTGGCTTATTGTGTGCTTTTGCCTCTTCGATCTCTGCCGATGGGAATTGCAGATACCAGTAAGGGTCGTCTTCGACGATAATCACGTCATATTTGCTGCATATCTCGTAAAGCTCCCTCCTCCGCTGCAGCGAGAGAACCCCGCTAGTTGGGTTGTGGCCCATTCTGGTGTGCACCATTTTGGTGAGCTATGCGTGCATATTCGCGGGGGGACTGTCCAAATCTGCGGATAGGAGGCAGACTGAGAACAAGAAATACTTACGAGACGGTGTACAGCAGATGGGGTCGTTTTCCTTTCGCGTCATCCCAATTGGCTAGAACATCTTCCAGCCCATCAGGGCCATACGGTGCCATGCCCTCGTCATCCATTTCGACGGGTATGATCTGAACGCCCCTGGGTAGAGATTGGGTCTGAATGCTGGGATACATGAAGATGTCGGCTAACAAGCCAGGTCGCTCTCGTATGTCGTTCTTCCCTTCCACCCAGATATTAGTGAAAACATCGAGCACCCTGGAAAATCCGTCCGTCGCCCCGACAGTCAGGGCAGTCTCGGGCCCTCCTTTGTAAGGGACATTAGGGTGAAGGCATTCGCGAGTGAACTGGCGAACGTACGAAGCCAGGGGCGGGTAGCCCGAAGCTTGACCGTATTGGAGGGCAGTGGTAAGATCAATCTTCTTGGTGACATCAGCAGCATCGGCATAATGGGGGACGATAACGTGAGAAGCTGCCTTGGCGCCGTTGGGCGACGCCTTATTCGAAGCTGTGACGGAGAGAACATGGCCAGCACCGGGGCCCTGCGTTGGCGTCCATCGATGCGGATGTGCAGATCGCGCCTCGAGTGTGTCGAAGGGGAAGAACTGGGCGTTGGGAAGACCTAATGTGAGACAAGCTCGGCGTAAGCGCAAGCGCAATCACGAAGCGCATTAAAAGTAAGACGAACCGCCAGCGAGATTGCCCATGCCCGGAATGTTATTGAGCTTGTAGTACTTCTTGAGCGCATTGGGCTTCCGCGCTTTGGTGAGATCGGAATAATGGTGGCTCAGATCCCTCGGCACCGGCTTGGCCGTGTCGACATCACAGCGAATGGGCCGGTCCATCTTGACTTCGGCTGGTCTCGAAATATCACGACGAGGTGGAAAAGGGGATATCAACTTGGTATCACAAGCATCACCTCTTCTCTACGTTCTACGGTGCAGTACACTAGACTAAGTAGGTGCCTTATCTAGCGCAAGGAGTATAGAAATCAGAGAGAAAGAGAGGAGGATAAGGAAAGAAAGAAAGGATCATAGATACTTGGGGGTGTCTATCTAAGCAAGGTATATACATATAGGTAGGCTCCTATCTTAAGAAAGCCGGGGGGGCATAGATGCTTGGGTGGTAGTGTAGGGCTAGCCCGTCCATTTGTCTGCCCAGACCTGAGCTGGCCGATTACAAATCGCCTCCTTCTTCGTGTAGATATCCATTTTGTTCATGGTTCATGGATGCTTAGTGTCACTCGGCGAGCCGGCCGAGCCTCCCGCGCCGGCTTGACTCCGTGCAGAACCCGAGTTCCACGCCCTTTTCCTTATCTCTAACCTTGAACCCCAGGACGGTCCTAAAATAACTAGTGTAAGACGTAGCGTAACGTCTTTGTCCTAATTAGGAAATTCGGTACCGTCGCATTGGTAGGGCCTCGGCTTCGGCTTGTCACTCGAGCGTCATATAGACTTATCCAGTATATCCAACTATCGATATAGTTATGTAATACACTATACGTACCTGTTCGTGTGTGCAGATCGAGGAGCGGCAGGCGCACACCTAGGTATCTATTTTATCTACAGCAGCGGGGTTCTTTATCTAGAAGGACTTCAACTGCCCCATATTAAATGAGATCACAACCCCTCCGATCACGGATCATGGCGGCAGTTGTAGTTTAGCTAGGATTGCCTGGTATCGAGGGAGAGAAGCAGTTACCAAAGGAGAGAAGGATCATTACTACCTGGATTCGCGATATCTTCTTCTTTTCAACATTGGAGGGCTCAAACACGGCGTGTACTAGTGTATTGTCTATTCCCACTGTTCCTCGGTCACCGTCGGCAGAGGGCGATTGACTGGCTCTGACTGACGTCTTTTCCCCCGCCAAAAAAAAAAAAAAAAAAAAAAAGAACTATTTCCACATCTACACGACAACGCGAACGTCTGCTCCTTGGTTGCACATTTGTCTCGCCCTTGCAGCCTACCACGGCACTGCTTGGCTACCTCAGTTATTCTGGGTATTGGTTGCAGAGCACCTTGCTAGGCACCTCCATCTCGTGTCAATCTTATACTCTATTCCTTCACATCCGAGACCCCTCCACGGTCGCCCGCCATGGAGAAGATCACAGACAAGATAGCCGCTTTGCCGGCCGACGCCAATTATTTTTCGCTCGAGTTCTTCCCTCCCAAGACCGCCATGGGATTCTCCAACTTGCGCGACCGACTCGACCGAATGGCGCGCGCATTGCGGCCTCTGTTCGTGAACGTTACGTGGGGCGCCGGCGGCTCTACCGCCACCAAGTCCCTCGAGCTGGCTGAGATATGCCAAAGAGAACTCAATCTTACCACGTGTCTGCACCTCACGTGTACGAACATGAGCCGCAAGATGATAGACAACGCTTTGGAAGACGCGAAGGCTCTGGGGATAAGAAACATATTGGCGCTGAGGGGTGACCCTCCGCGAGCGGCCGAATACCAGGATGCCAATGAAAATCCTGAGAATGCCATTGATGAGGGCTTCGTATGGGCCATAGATTTGGTCAAGTACATCAAAAACAAGTATGGCGATTACTTTTGCATCGGTGTTGCGACGTATCCGGAGGGACATGCCGACGAGAGCCACCCACTAGGCCAGAGCTTAGAACATGATCTCCCCTATCTGGTCGACAAGACTCTCGCCGGAGCTGACTTTCTCATGACCCAACTCTTTTTCGATGCCGATGCATATGATGATTTCGAGCGGAAATTAAGAGAACACCCTAGCGGGGCTTTCAAGACGATACCTATTATTCCTGGCCTCATGCCTATACAGAGCTACCAGATGATCAAGCGCACAACGAAGCTGAGCCACGCCAGGATCCCGGATGGGATCATGTCTCGTTTGGACACCGTCAAGAAAGACGACGAGAGAGTGAAAAGTGTCGGCGTCGATATTCTGTGCGACATTATCGAGCGAGTCAAGGAAATCAAGGGCAGGACACCTGGCCCCAAGGGATTCCACTTTTACACCTTGAATTTAGAGAAAGCGGTTTCTTTCATCGTCGAACGCACACACTTAATACCTAGCTCGCCTGACGAGGAGGCCGTCGTGGATGATGGGCCGCTACCCGATATACCCAGTCTTGTCATCAATGGCTCGTCATCCTACGAACTCCACGTCCAGGACATAAGTCAGTCGCGAAGGCAATCCACCGTCGGGTCGGAGCCGCGCAACCGAGTTATCGTATCTGAACGTACGCTATCTCACCCTGAATATGAGGCGTCACAAGCAGACGTAGGAATAAAAGCTGCGGCGATTAATACTCGCGCCAACACTCTTGCGATATCTGAGGGCGAGGGCGTTCTCGGCCGCGAGGCCACATGGGATGACTACCCCAATGGCCGCTGGGGCGATGCGCGGTCTCCCGCCTACGGTGAGATCGACGGCTACGGACCTACTCTACATGTGACACGGGCCCAGGCTATATCCCTTTGGGGCTACCCCAAGAGCCTCGAAGATGTCAACACGCTGTTTGTGCGCCATCTGAAAGGAGAACTTAGCGCGATTCCCTGGAGCGAAGAAGAGGTGCACGAGGAGACGGAAACCATAACAGCCCAGCTGATACGCCTGAACCAGCAGGGACTGTGGACGGTGGCCTCCCAACCTGCCGTGAACGGAGTCCGCTCGGAGGACCCGACTTTCGGCTGGGGGCCTCGATATGGCTTCGTATTCCAAAAGGCGTTCGTCGAATTCTTTATCCCCTCTGCCGCGTGGAATTCCCTACGTGAAAAGTTAGCGAACCCGGAGGTGAGCTGCATGGTGACATACTACGCGGCAAACGCCGCTGGCGACTTTGTATCGTCTGATTTCTCCTCGCCTTCGGACACCACAGAAACCACCGGCGTAAGCAATAGCGGTTATGCCACGGGCGAAAGCAGCACCAACGCGGTGACCTGGGGCGTATTCCCCGGCAAGGAGATCCTGACACCCACCATTATCGAGGAGGTCAGCTTCCGCGCATGGGCCGAGGAGGCATTCGGCACCTTCAGTGAGTGGGCGCAGGTCTACGGGAAAGGACACGAGAGCGAGAAGCTGCTCGAGGCGGCGCGCGCTGACTCCTGGCTCGTCAATATCATACATCATGACTATATGGACAAAGATACTTTGTGGGATTTATTATTAAAATAAGCTCGGTTACATGTTACATATTAGGATTTTCGTACGATATTAGGCATGGGGAGTAATGAAGAGGAAGCTCGAGGGTTGCAAGCGGGCTGGTATTTTGGTATATCGGACGGGGTATACGCTTCTGAGTTCTCTCATCGGAACTTGTCAGATGGTGCATGTTACGGCTCTGTTTTTACCCCACATGTAGCGTTATGAGTAAGCATAACCGGATTAGAAAAAAAGGAGAACCTATTCAACATCGTATGTATATGTATGTACTTTGCGCACCCCGATGACCTGCCTCTAATCTAATGTTATGGCAGATAGATAGATGTAAAGAAACCCTCATTATCAAGATGTGCAAAAAGGTTCCTGAGCATTGAAGAAGGTGCAAGCTCCTTAGAGGGTCACTTAGATGGTTTCACCCTTGACGCAGTAATTTTTACCTGTCCCCTCGATGAAATCACGAAACGTGAAAATGCTGCATACGATATCAAATCCCAAATCTTTACTCTTTTCTATGTCTTGAAATGGTCATGCGGATGATTACCTCTCCAAAGAAGAGTTATCCCGGCTCTTCAGAGGAGTGTATCAATCAGCCCTCCCCTTTTTCTGAATAGGCGAACTTGTCAGTGTAATATACCGGTACTGCAAGATTGTTAAATTTATATATCCGATGCTTTTTTTTAGACATTTCCTGTAGCCATAAGTAATTGGAAATATGATCGCTCATATCCCCTCAGCTCCCGAGGACAAAGTGGTCGCGAGGCGTTTACATAGCAACATAACCCAGACTCTCTCTCGACGTATCCCCAGGAAAATTCGATTTACTAGTAGTCAGGCCGCGTTCTGTGACTAAATAAAAGGGTGTCACGTCGAATGTCATCGCATCTAGTATTTTCTCCGAGTGCGAAGTTCAAATGAGATAGAATAGACAAATCCCAACATGGCATCACTGAAGACAAGAACCGGTCTTTTATAAACCGAAGGATTTTTTTTAAAAAAAAGAAAAACGAAACGCGCAGTTAACTACCTAGGGACCAGCGGGCACAGCAGTGCGGCCTGAAGTCCACGTCGAGTGGGTAATCGATCATAATAGTACATCAGGGAATCGGTGGGCAAAGCTTTACGCAATACCCTCCTATCCGCAAATCGTAGAAACTCATTTCGCACACATGTGTCAGGACTCTTCCTTTCACCCTCCCTGTAAATTGTCTCATTCCAGTTCGCCTCCCTTAATTTTTTCTTTTCTCTCCTTTTTCATCGTGATCCCTCGTTCGGCTGCTCGTGTGCTCCTTTTCTGGATGTGAGTCCATACTATGGAGGCAACCATAACCATCGAGAACTGCATCACTCGTGTCTTCTTCGTGTGGGCTTCATACTGGAACAAAAGGGCAAAGAAATGGGCAAGTAGATGGGGCGGTGAGCAAAGTGTCGTGAGATATGGTGGGAAAATCGGAACTTGGTAGGCTAGATCGCCGTCCAGGGCCAAACGTCGCACTATACAATGAGGCGCAATGAATAGAGTCCTGGAAATCCTGTTATGCCGTCGCAATGGTGTTGGGCCAGTCAAATAAGGCATAGGTACCAAGTATTTACCCTCATGGAAAATTCTGAAGATGTCTGCAAATGTATTATTGGTGGAACCGAAATCTGCAGAATAGAACCTCACAAGGGAGGTGACATATGTGAGAGACAGAAGGAGAATTAAATCTCTCCGTCCTCGAAATGATCGCCCTCGTCAAAGGCAGAGACGTTCATGGTGCCGAGGAAGGGGTTTCCGCCGTTCATGAACTCATTCTTGACGATAGGCTGAGCAGTCTGTGCGCCACGAGGAGTGCTCGTTACACCTCCATTGTTAAACAGATCGGTAGCAGGCGCAGTAGCCGGCGCAGTCGGAGTCGCCGCGGTGACGGTGGGAGTGCTAGTGTAAGCTTTAGTAGGACTGCAGCCAGGTGTCGCAACATCTCCGTTGGCCGTGCCAGGAGTCGGAGTCGCAGCCATGGTTCTGGCTCTCTTGGCCGGTCGCTTGCTGGGAGTCGCGGCGTCGCCATCCGAGTTGTTACCCTCGTTGTCATCAGAGGAGTCGATCGGAACTGGTTGAATGAATGTCTTGCGGCCACGGCTACGTGGGCCGGTGCCGGGTGTACGAGTAGCTCCAGAGCCAGGAGTGCTTGCATTCGCGCCCTTTTTGCGGCCAGAAGGGGTACCGGGCACGGGAAGCGTGGCGGGATTATCACCTTTTTTAACGGCTGCCTGTTGGGCCTTGCCTAGGTTCTTGATGTCGCGGAACTGCCACTCGATGCCGCTAGGGGTAGACTCTCCGAACAATTTCTGGATTTCTACAGAATGTTAGCTTCTTGGTCAGGTGGTTATGCTAACAAAGAATAAAGTAAGACAAGTAATGTGTAGCTCTACTACTGAGTGCCTGGGAAGTGTTTGCTGTCTGTAGAGAGGTGTGTGGTTGAATGAAGAAGTATCGGAAGGCATAAAGATTCACCTCCTTCCGTAGCCGGCAACTTTCCGGATTTGGTCTTCTTCTTCGCCTCGTCGAATTTGGTAGTAAACTCCTTGGCCAACGCTTTGATCGGACGTAGTTGATGCTCCAAGGAATGCTTGGTGGACCCTCCATCGACGAGCGCGGCCATCACTATGACGAGTCAAACAACTTCCCCGGCAACAGCAGAGAAATAGAACAAGAATACAACAATAGATGATGGTACCAGTGGGAGGAAAGCAAGGAATGACATAGGAAATACAAGACGTGTGAACACAAGACTGAAGAGCATTACCTCCTTTGTCGGCAGGTAGGTCACCAGGATCCTGTCCGTTCTTTACACAAGCAGTCTGCATCTTGGCGAGCTGTTTGATGGCTCGAAGCCGATGGTTGATGGAATCCTTGGTGGCTCCCCCGCCGACATGCTTCGCTAGCTCTACCGATAGAGAGATCATTGGGTTAGAAAAGGGATTTGGAAAGAGATATGTTTGGGGGGCAAGAGTGGGAAACAGCAACGGTCTGTAGGGTACATAATATCAGCCAAAGCGAGAAATCTAAGCTGCTTACCAGTGTAATCGAGCTTGACATTGTTGGTGGCGATGACGGCGGCGAGCAGCCGGGTGCTTGCCTCGTAGGTCTTGAAGTTGGTCTTATTCTTGCCGGGAGTAGCCATGTTGATGAGAGGCTGTTGACTGTAGGGAATGGGTTGTGTATCTTGATGACACAGTACCGTAGCCTGTTGGCTGTTGTTGTTGTGTTTGTGATGTGGGAATCTAATGGCAAATGAGTTACCGGAGATAGGTGATGGAAAGAGTATGAAGAGAGTCAAGAGCATGGGCAGGTAGAACGAGGTAAGAGGTCCTGGTGGATGCTGATGAGAGGTACTTACTTACGACTGACGCGCACGGGTATGAAGATGATGATGGTAAGGTGAGAAGAGGCAGCTGTGTTGCGCTTCTGAATGGAGGGCAAAGTCTCAGATGATTTGATGGATGTGGGAGGGGAGAGGAATGTGGTCGTTGTTGATTCAGGTATGAGAGAGGGCAATGTTGCTTGAGCGTTGATGGAAAGTTGGGCTTGGTTGGGTAAGAGTTGGCAGTTGCGGTTGCCAGTGCTTCGTTTTAAACTATGTTTATACGGGTTGCCCGGTAACTGAGCTGATGGCGGTAAGAGGTAGCGAGAGAGTGAGTGCCTGAGGGATTGACCTGTGTACTTGAAGAAACAGAACTCGAAGCCCGGGTGCAGAGTTATGAAGCAACCACGCTGCTTTGTTACTTGTCGGTAGTCAAGAGACGTTGAGGATCAGTATAGGCTAAAGTGATTGTATGATCTGTGTTGTGTTGCAGTTGGTGATGCTTTGAGTGGGCTCGTGTAGGCTAGGAAGAGTTGTTGCTGGGGACGACAAGTTTGAATAATAAACCTGTGGGTACACAGGAGTGTGTAGAGGAAGGCACTTTCAGAGTCGAATGTTTTCTCGACGCCTGTACACACTTCTACTCAGTGGACTGCAATGCCTTATAATAATAGACCTAATTCTGTGCCAAGTCAGTCTCGTGATGAATGAATACCACGATATAAGTGATTAACTCGTGACTCTTATGAAAGCTATAGAACCAATAGTGTGATACCCATTCAACCAAGGAGGTTGGTCAATGTCATATAGGACGCTTCTTGAAAGTACGTGGAATGCCTGTTATCAACCAGAAAGACTTACTATATGATGTAGATGGTGCTCAAATATCTCCAGGGTAAGAAGTAGCTATGCAAGACTGCTCACGTCCTTGGGTACTTGGTAGTCTCCCAGCAATCTTGGTCTTCATCAAAAGACGGGCTACTCATTAGCTACTCGGTGACAGCTAGCCTTCTGTTTGGCACAACTATGAAACCTAACCAAGTGTGAATGTTGATTGCAGAATTGGGCGTCGTACTTCATGCCAAGATACCAGGAGATATGGGTATAATCTAAAAACAGATGTTGAAAAAGGCACTTTTCGTTCTAAGGCATTCATGAGGCAACTAAGGAAATAGTAATAGGAAGTTCAATTGAGTTGATGGCTGGACCCGTGGGACTCAAGCCAAAGACTTTTGAAAAGAGGCACTTGAGCCTCATAGCTCAGCATGAATACATGTGCAGAGCTGTTAGTGGTGAATCACAGGTCCTATTTGATATCGCGATATGACAGCCAAAATAGATATTTTTTCTTGTTTGAAAAATTATAGAATGTAGTGAAACTTATGTATTATGAAAATCTGAAGTTGATTTATGATTATATGTAGCAGAAGCATAATTGGCTCTGTCACAAGGCAGCAGCTCTTTGTATTCTGTAACACTAACTCACACGAAGTGCACAGCGTGGGAGAGAACAAGCTGCTAGCCAAGCGTTGGTCCCTGCTAACCTTATCAGTCGAACCCCTGTCCCGAAAGCACGAACCATTTCCCAATGTAGTAAATTCAACTTGCAACTGCCGAGTAGCCAGGACATCATCTGAAATATTAAGATAGGATATGGAATTATCCGAGGCAGTCACAGCGCCGGCATACTGGTGTCAGTCATCTTACATGAATTTAGTCAGGTGTACTTAGTAGGCCGATTTGAACCCAGATAGGATTTTGTATTATATTTGGGAAATTGATCATCTAACAATCCAAGGATTTTGATATCGTGATAGTGATAGCAAAGGGTTACAAAGCGCTCCCAGCGTGCATAGATACTCACGCATACAAAAGCGTCGGAAAATGATCATATTTTTCAATCATAGCTCTTCTCCGTCATCGGGGTTCGCCTGCCGACAGGGGATGGCCATCCGTTGGACGAAGATGACTTTCCTGCAAGCTCCCAATCCTGCTGCTGTGTCTTTGCCGCAGCAGGGCTCCCATTCCCATATACAAAATATTGAACGCCGATTAATGCATCGCAGACAGCTTGGAATACACCACACAGTTTGAAAGCTAGAGGTATCTCCGATGTAGCTGTAAAGAACCAAAACATTTTCATGGAGTCGCCTACTATCCAGCTGGCTAACACCGAGAAACGAAAGCCTTTGCATGACTTGGACTGTGCATTGGCGTAAAGCTGAGGTAGAGGTAGTGTGGCCTCCACCGAAAGACCAATGTATCCAACCAATGTCGAGTATGTAGGGTATATCGAGTCAAACGGAGCAATGAGGAGTTCGAGAACGGTCAGGGTGACGAACAAATACCCCAGGAAGTGCCAATAACTAAGAGAGACGAGGTTAGTTACTAGAAGCATAATGTTTGCAAGGGACAGGGAACCTACGGTTTCGACGAGCGCCACTGCCAGAAGTTGTAGGGTCGCCGCAAGCCCGAGAGGCCATCTTGCGAGCCGGCGAAAGGAATGGCGGCATCACCGCCCCGAGATGATGGGGCTGGGCGATGCTCAAGGGCAATCTTCAGGAGGATAACCTGCATGAAAACATTGCAGAAGGACTGGATAAGTAGAGCAACATCGTATTTAGCTCCCGGGTAGTAGAATATCCTGAGGCTTCCCGTCAATCATGCGGTTCCCTAGAGAAGAAGGTGCTTATGAGTTTCCTCACCTAAAAATAGACGCGACCAGCATGATAAGCGGGATATCGAGGGAGAAGCCGGCACTTGATTTCGCGCGGTGCATCGAGATAGCTTGGTCAGCATAAGACAGCACGGGCGAAGCGATTAGAAATAGCGGCGCCGCAATGCTGGCGAGGCTGGTGAAGAAGCCCATCTTTGCAGTTTTTGGAAGCTATAGGGGCCCGGGTTCGACAAGCCGGCCCACGGAACCAGCACACGGTAAGCAGCGATAGGGAGAGGCAATCGGCATCGGCGATCGATCAATAGCTAAAGAATGGCAGGGTCGAAGGTATATTGGAAATCCAAAACCTCGTCATGGTTGGCAAGATGGGTAGCATGAAGTAGGGAGGTATTCTAGGTATCGTTTAATAAAAAGGAGACACATGTGCTATCCATACTGAAGCAATCATATCGGCCCCACAGAAGCCCTCTTATCGATAGACCGCCAGTATACCTTACCCATGAACGCGTATAAGGTTAAGTAAGTTTGAACCATCAATCTGTCTAAGTGTTTAAGTCGGTAGGTATAATCTGCCAGTCACTACGAATGTCATGAATGCCACGAACCTCAAAGCTTGCCTTTGACGGGAATCAAAATATATCAAGACACGCAAGGACTGAAGAAAAGCGACGTGAAATGACCTACATGATTGTGGGGTGATAACTGTCATACGCGTAGTGCGAAATGTGTATCAACTGGGGCTTTGATGACACTGGTGCCAATGCTGGCTTCGAAAAGGGCACTGATGTAGGCATTTATACATCGAATGATGGCCGAGGCAGAAGCCGGGGATACCTGGCGCCGGGAAAGCTCATGGATCGATGCCGCCACTCCAGCCGTCATCTATCAACGCCAGCCAAACAAGCCTTGGTCTGAGAGGCTTGCGGTGAAGTCCAATGACAGTCCGACGGCATGTGCTGCTGGCTGAGTTATGAAACACGCGCAGAGTGATGCCGAGGGATCAAAAGAAGCAATGTTATCGTTGTCGTGCTCGCACGATCTACGTATCTTGCTCATGTCATACTGTACCTACATCGTTATGGTAAGTGACGGCGATCGTTTGCCCGTGTGGAAATGATGGAGATCAGCTTTTTATATAGTTTGCGACGTCGGGTCAATTTATGCGTGCCTGGAAACCTTGTGATACGCAAGCCTAGCCAAATTAGGAGAGACACAAAGAGCAGGTATCACGGTGGTACGGTTAGAGCCTCGTCTCTTAAAATGTGTTGAATGTGTTTCCGCGGGAACTGCGCACCGCTTTTCCGATCGCGAGATGAGAGGGTGCCATTCTTCATGTCCGAAGGATCCGGTGTGGTAGGAAGCGTACATTCCGTAGTGAAACTGCTCACGGCCGTAACCAATCTGTTACCGGGGTATGTCTCGTGTCTGAAGTCGGCAGGTAACTTGGCACTAACAACTCAGGAGACCTCCTTGAAATTTGGCTTATGCACGTAACATGGCCACTAACCATAGTGTCGGTATCCCCTCTCCCGATTGCAACACATCCACTCGCCGAAGTACAAGGTACAATCCCGCCATTCCATAGAAAGGGAAGGGATCTATCTTGAGAAAGGAGGGATACCTATACTATGTAGTGTACTCATGAAGCGAGGAGAGAGTAGCGTAAGCCACGTCAGCCCGTGGACCCTGCAAAAGAACCTACGGCACACTACGGTTATCTACCTACCATCAGTATAGGTCGTATGGGTAGACCTGAGCCCATCCAGAAGCGAGGTGGCGCGCCTCACTCGGCTTACTGGCGGCGGCGGGAGTTATTGACGAGATTATCATGACCTATGACGGTTCGTCTTGTGGTTTCCGTTAGTGAAGTTTAGTGTAGGCAGAATAAGCCGAGAATGTCCGGAGTGCGAAAAAAAAACGTGAGATTTCGCATCATGTGGCCGTCTCACGGAGAGAACAGGAAAGGCGGTCTTGGTGCTGTCAACGGCCCCGTTGGGCTAAGCAAGGAGCTGAAGAGGTCGCTTCCGCTAACGTGGTCCGGTACATGAACCTCTGTGGGGCGCTTGACGGAAAGGAACCTTTAAAGGGGGCCGGACGATGATGGATGGAGGACTGCCATGTTTTGTGGCTGATATGAGAAGCATGTGGCGGCCACGTTGCATTGTAGGTGGGAAAACAGCGGCGGCGTGGGTGGTAACCAGGTTAATGCTGCAGCCTCACAGCGCGAGATCCCTTTCCCACTCTTCTTGGTGTGCGGGTAGGACCAGGTGCAGTGCCGTATTACCCCTTTGAGTGGTGGTTGGGCAGTTGAGGTTGGTGTGGTTGCATGCACGCCTCATCAGCTAAACCCCGGGCTGGTGCCATTATGACGATGATGCCCTTTGTACTATACCTGGGTAGGTAGTGTAGTAGTGTACAGATAAGGTAGTGGGATAATTAAATAGGGGCTTTGTATTATTCATTAACTATATCTATCTATTTACTACTTAGATATATTATCCTAGTCTGACTATATAAAATATACAAAGCGCACTGACATGTTATACACTCGTATATACAGGTATAAGTATATATATAGAGTATATTAGGTAGAAACACATCACATATGAATTCCAGTCTTGATGCCTGTTCTGTCTGCATAGTCTAAAAGACTATTACAGGTTGGGCTGCTGACCAAGACATAACATATGCTTATTCCACCAAGCCTAGGATCTGATGCCAACTACATGTAGTATGGTTGGTGAATCCATCTGCAACGTATATCCTTATGTGTATGCATAAGGGTTTCTCATATTACCGGACTCAATATATTACTTGTAGACTATCGACTTCGGTTACCTATAGTACATAACGTATATGTAGGTAGTGTAAATAGTAAGTGGCTAGACATAGTAACATGGACGTGTGTAGTACCTCCTACTCAGTATGTAGGTCGGTTAGGTAGGTATGTAAAAGGACATTCACTATCAAGTCGTGCAGATGAATACACGGCGTCCTATCCAAGGTAAGCGCCGAATGAAGGTCTAGTGTAAGAGCCATCGTGACCGGTTGGTCTGCTGATTCGCTCCCAGCCCTCGAGAAGGAAGAGCAATCCAGCCAGCTGGGAGATCTAGCGAGACCTAGCGAGACCTAGTGTAGCGAGACCCAGGTCAACGGCGCCGCTAATCCTGAAGGAGGCCGGCCGTACAGCTCATAAACACCAGACTCAGCCGGCAGTGTGCCTCGGTAGGTCTCGTGTAGTCCCTACGATGGTATGGGAAGAGACACAAACAGAGTCGCTTCACCGAGGGTCGCCTAGAGTTATTACCTACCTGTCCTGGCTCTAACGGGTATTGCCGGTATACTCTTCCGGTCGACACTGCACTAGTCTACCACCATCCGGTCCCTAAAAGCCCGAAGTTCGTACCGAAACACGTAATATTCCCGATCGAGCAGTCAAGCCCGACGAGACAATTACTGGCAGTGGACGACGCCTTGGCTGCTGCTGTGACACCTACACATGCCTACCATCCATGCACTCGCACATCCCATCGCCACCTGCCAAGTAGCTTTCCCACCCAGCCTCGCCTGACAGTAGTGCAGTACCGCGTGGGTTTGAGAGGGATGTGGCATGTCCCTCAACCCCAACCCCAACCCCCCATCGCCTACGCATATTCCGCTAATGTGGATGGCCTTGGTATACAGGGAGGTGTCTCTGCTTGGGCGGGGAGCTGAAAAATAATATCCCTCATGAGATTGTGTATCTATAGATATGTATGTATAGGTGGATGAACGTTATGCGTGTGGGTAGCGGCAGACGTGTGTTGTCTTCCTATCCCAATACCTAAACTACTACATACTGCAGTGATGGGGGCGCCGAGCATACCACCGGCCGGCAGTTCAGTTGCCTACTTGTGTTGCTTGCATATGGTTGGAGCTGTGTCTGCCCCGGGGTCTTTGCCCGACCCAATGGTCAGTCTATCGACGTGGTCCCTGAGACATGTGCTCTCTCAGAAATGCAGGTATTTCACCCTCCATGAGACCGAGGGGGTATGGGTGTGGTTGGATACGAAGAGGTAATGTAATGGGAATATCCAGGATAATGGACAATGGACGTGACAACAATAGATTGGGTATTGGAGGAAGATAGCCTAGAACGAATATATACAGTATGATGAAGCTGGAGAACCGATCGGCGATTTTCCTTGTCTCCAGGCTAAAGTGAACAGCGCAAAACATGTGTAACCGACCAATGCTTACAACCCCCCACCGAGTAAATGCAAGATAGTACCCTTTTGCCCGAGCTAACACCGTCCTGTTGGCTCCTCATGGGTATGGCAAGATAGATCTCCATAGCGCCGCTGATGATGCATTGAATAATTCCCATATATACAAGTAATCGAAAATAAAAACAAGTTTCAGCTTGATGCTGTCGTATGTTTGTATTGGACGCAAGGGAGCTGATCAGGTCCGGTGCCACCAAAACTAGTGAGACCGTGTCTGGCGATAGGATTGTGATATCGTTTCCCATCTCTATGTGGCGCCCGTGACATAGCAATTGTTGTGATGATAATCATCACGGCGTTCCTCCACTGTATAACGTCCCATTCTCTTCGTGAAGCAGTAAATTTAGAAAAGTGCATTAATACATTAAGCTTTTGCAGCGTGGGCTTGTACCTCTTTGCTAAAATGTTGCGCTTTGTGCACAACTCCGAGAGTTATTGTCTTCGGCATCTCAACCTGAGATCCGGGAGACAAGTCTAGCAAACTCTCCTCACTCTCCTTGGCGCGGACTTTTTCAAGAGCCACGCCGAACTGCGAGAGTCCGCCTGATGCCTAACTGCTTTGGCACCATATAGGGGCTCAGGATCCTTCCGTTGTAAAACTACACCAGGTTCCCTACAGGAAAACTCCTGATCATTCAATGTGAACGCTGAAGATCCGTTGGCCATTTGCGATAAATCATGTCGTCGCGTATCCTGGGAAGTTCCCGAGGTTGCCATGCAGCAGTGGGTTTCATTTCTGGAGCTGCCATCATAGGATATGGACAGCTAGTAGGTGGCGGTGGCGGATATTGTTCGTATGTGAATCTTGCCCTTTTGGAGGGTAGGCCAGGTAGATCAGGGGAACGGCGTCCAAGTTTAGTATGCGGTGACATCGAACTGCTTGAGACGCTCCTTGCTCGATCCAGATCAACAACTCGTGGGGGCGCTCCGAGTTGCCGAGAGTCGTCCTGTTCGCTAGGTGAAGTCACTGGAGATGTGTTATGGCCGCCGCGAGGACTGGGTCTGGTTAGCAAGATATGACCTGACTTTAGAGAGTAGCGAGTAGCCACTTACGCATTCTTGAATTTGCATACTCTCCCGAACTTTTCGCATTGCACACAACGAGGGTAATCTGGGTCGCACTTGATCTTCTTCTCGCGGCAAGTTAGGCAAGCAATAGCAAGTCGCTTCCTCGGCTTTCCAGCCTTGGTTACCCCCCAGTGCGCATTAACTGGCTCTCCATCTATGACTGTCTTGCAGTGGGTGCCGTCGTCGTAGAAGTAGCACAGCCCTTCACCAGGAACCTCGGCTCGTCGGACGAAGCGTGGTAGAAAATGCGTCCCCGTCCAGATCTTAGGTCCAAGCCCGTCCTTCACGAGAATTCCTTCCGGGCTAACACTGCCCGGTAAAGTCGGCGAGCGGCTTGATCGTCCCGGCTGATTTCGTCCATCAACCTTAGGAACCTGGCTCGTCTCGTAACCAAAATTCTGCCCAATCGAAGGTAACGGCATACGGTGATCGACTGTCGACCTAAAAACTGGTGTTGATGGCCGAGCACTGTATACATACTCTGATCGCCTTGTCTCCGTCAAATTCGGGTGAGCCCATTTTCCGCTTGCACCGTGGTCATTCCGCGAAGGATGATGTGCATGATCGTACTCGCGAATAGGAGGAGAAAGCGGCCCTGGAAAGCTCTGGGACACCGAGGGCAAAAGTGGCCGCTCAGATGTCAGTCTCGGTTCGTAAACGGGCCGTGGTTGATTCAGCGTTGGCGAAATATTCGGGAAATAAGAAGAGCTACTGGAGTAAGGCCTCTCTGGGTTGGTGGATGCTGAAGGTGGTCTCTCCGATGGCGATTGGGCTCCATACCGCGGACTGGGCCGATCTGATACAGGCGAGTGCAGAGGACGGACGTGCTGATTTACTGCAAATAGACTGCTTAAAGACGGTAGTTGTTGCCGCGTTGGTTCGTTGAGTAGCTCTCTTGGGCCCCTGCCTACATTCAGACTCTTTCCAGGAGACATGTCGGATGTCCCGCTGGGTTCATGGCTGGACATAGGAGGAGATATAGGCGTAGCGCGGCCAAATAGTAGTTTTTCCCCAGAGACGTTAGAGAAAGACACCGCGGACAGTGGACTTGGCAATCCGAGAGGTGTCACTGTGCAGGACGATGATCGTTGAAGATCTAGTTTAGGATGTATACCCATTGAAAATAATTGAGGGCGGCGACGGGCTCTATGGCATAACAATCTCTCAAGTTAAATTAGGCTTGCAGGTACGAGGCCTGACAGCTTTACGAGATACTGCTCTTATAGAGGGAAGAACGCAAGCCAGTTGTTCTGCCGGGTAAAGATCCGGCAGACGCACAGTCCGTGAGTCTTACCACACAAAAGGCCAGCCCTGCCGTCGACGGTGTTGAGGAAATTCGGGGCCCGAGTTGGTTGGCTGAGAACAAGCACCTCCCGGTATATGACTGAGTGTGTATATGTGAGTTGCAGTGGTTAGATGGCCTTGTCGTCTGGTCTAAAATCTTGCTTGCTCTAGAAGTTCTGATATAATCAATCACGATGGCTCTGGATCGACCAAGTTAATTAACGGCTTCAGCCTCGGATATGGTTACAAAGTTGGTTTGGAGTGTCCAAGCTGTTGTTGGTCCTTTCTTAGGGGTTTCGTTCCTGGTTGGGTATCGTGACAACCAGCCTAGTATATACTTCGAAGGTGAGATATGGAAGAAAAGGTGAGAAAGAGGAATAGGAGGAGGAGGAGTAGGAATAAAAGACTATGTTCATCTGGGTAAACCTAAGATCGAGTAACGGGAAAGGATTACAATACGTAGTGTTGTCGACGACATTGTTACACTAGAGGGACATGGTACAGAGTACCTAGTAAAATAGTGGTAACAGCGGGTGGCTCGACTTCATAGCCGTTACCCTAGTCAAGTTAGTGACAGTACGATCAGGCCTAGGTACGACTAGCACCATCGCAAACGGCAGCAACAGCATGGGTGCCATTCTCAGCTGTGGGAGCAGGCTTCCAAGCAGTGTATAATGTACACCACCAGTAGAGGGAGCCAAGTGGATGGCGAGAGATGGACCGACTACCTAGCCCGCCGTATCGCATGGAAAGTGGATACTCTTGCGGATGCACAATTCTATGTATGTACAGTACAAAAGAGATCAAGACTGCTAGCGAGTAGTGTAGTAGTCCCGTAGTGTACAATGGAAGAGTCGAGATGGCTTTCATTAGCTGAGGTCAGCCTGGGCCAAGCCAGGCACACCGTGTAGGTGTCTAGTAGATATTAAGCGAGGGCTACTAAGTATTCTCAGAGGTCTATGTAAGCATAGCATAACACATACTACTCATCTCTGGTTGTCGGTATTATTACGCGAGAAAAGCATTGAAGTCTCAGGATCGTGGGTTTGTTTAGGCTAGGATTGTGACAGGTAACAGCAGCGTCATATCCAGGGGTATGTTCCGGCCGAATGCGAGATGGAGAAGCTATACTACAAGTATATTACGCTGGTACCGCGGGTATATTCCAAGGGCAAGCAGCGTTGCTATTATCCTTATTGTTATTATTACTAGCATTATCTCGGTAACATCCTTCGTCGTAGCAGGCAGGTTATTCCGTTCTATCGCAAAAGGGGATAGTACATTTCCTATTCTTGGGCTGTGGGGAAATAGCGAGTACTTAGTAGTGTATAACGATGTGGGACAAATCGCGCGAGGGATGATAGTGCATCGTCGGGTTTTATAACCAGCACTTACCTATACTACACTACCGTGAGCTATTGGACTTGGTCGCGAGGAGCTGGAAATGCATCGTACGAGAAAACAGACCCTAGGGAGGGAATCAGGCGAGGGAACGCGTGCGTTATCAAGTAGGAAATTCCCGCTGTCGGAAAGAAATGGGCATGAGGGACGAGCAACGAGGGATGAACCCTGGTTGTTGGAGTTCAGCAATAGGCTCTGATGGCGACGCTCTCCGCAGTGGTGAAAGACCAGGCAAGACAAGGCAAGACAAGACAAACAGTCGTCACCGGGCGCGCAAGGAAGACGCCACACGGGCCATGTGTGAATCTGTCTAATGAATAATCGATAACAAAGGCGGGATTGCCAATGCGTTGCGCCAGATCGGCGCGGTGACATCTCCCGTCAGAACTTTAGACGCTACAAAGCTTCATCACGTCGCAGCAAGCCACACAAGACCCATGTACGATGTAGACTGATGCAACGCCTGGGCACACGGCCGCACCCCGAGTCTCCAGGGACGAACCGTCCGCGATGATTCCCTCTGCCCGTATGCAGCGTGCTGTGTTGAGCAGTAGGTATGGGCCAGTCGTTGTCCTCACCGACCAATACAACCTCACAGGCAGACGACGGCTCCCAACTGCCGCTTAATGTTTCCCTGGGGTCACTCTTCAGACGACACGACGGTTGGGCCGGCACGTATACATGCGCATAAGGAGGCTCCCGGCCTATGAGAGGGGAGGGCGGGCCTAGGGTAGGGTTTCACCCTGGACAGGTATATGACGGCTAATAAGGAGCGCGTGCGCCGGCAGGTCGTGCTTAGTGCAATACCAGTCCCCCGGGTACGCTGGCGCAGTCGGTTGAAGAGTCCCGGCCAAGACGCGGAGTCAGCAAAGCCTTTCGAGGGCTTCTCGACGTGTTGGCAACTGGGACGCACGCCTGCGGCACTCGTCAAGATCCCTGCTAGCGGCACCCTTGGTCCGAGACCAAGCGCAAAGAGGCATGCAACTGCATGGGACCTTTTACATTCGGGACGGGTACGTATACTACAGTCATACTAGCAGACGTTTGCTGTTGCATAGTGTAGTGTACTTGTATATGGTAGGGAGATCGTGTGTGTCTGCTGAGTAGTGTAGTGTATTCCACTCCTTGTATTACGGTCACGGGTTTTCAGGGCCGACTCGAGCTCGCGTATTCAAAGTCAAATCAGATACTCTAGCGAACAGTAGTATACATGCAGTACGGCACCAGTAGTGATACACCTCGTTCTGGAGTTTGAGCACTTCTTTCAGCGGTCCGGCGGGTTTCTTACCCAAAAGGTCAACGTTGCGCTGGTATTATCATTTATCGTGATAATTACCATCATGCAAACAGGCTCGAGTGCGCAACCAGCTCGTCCGCAGCCATATGAGCTCGCGAGTCTACCCTATCCAGCCCAGACCCTTCGCAGCGGCGACACGTAATAGACCCAGGCCAAGCCAGAGTAACTATCGGATGCGATGCTCCACGGTTTACCCCGTAGCTAATCTTATATGTACATGTATACGCGGAACGCCTGGCTACCTAGGTAGTGTACTACACAGCAGCTATTGAGAAATATGGAATATACTCGTTATACAGAGTAGTGTACATGTATGGGCTAGAAATGAAGGGGCAACAGAAGAACTAATGCCAGGGCTCCGGAGCGGACTCCTAACAACTGCTAACATCGTCCCTCATCTGGCCGGCTCGCTAATTCTCGCCTAGTCAGGAATAGCCGGACAAAACAAGGAACGTGGGCGGCGCCCCTCATAGGCCCCGAGCCATCGCGGGATTTGCTGCAGAAGGATGTGTGCTGTTGGATGTGTGTTCTGCACGCTAGCTCGCATGGGCTCCATCCAGCGCTCTGTGGCTTGGAGGGCTGAGCTCAATCAGCAACTCCACGTTGATCAGTCAGAGCGTGTAAGAGTTTGCTGGCAAACCTGTCTAGCAACAACACCCTGGTTGACGATGAGGCGAAATGACAGCCTATGGCCGGCTCTCCTCCCTGGGCAAGGGATCTTGAAACATGCAGCAGGTCGAGAGATGCAACACTCACTTGGGACGAAACGACGTCACGCATTTTAGATGGATACATCTTCTGGTTTAGCCTGCGCGTTCCCAGCACCCCGGGACGCGGCCGTTGTACAAGTCATGTTCTCGAGTTTCCAGATGGGCCTGACTGAAACCTTTCCCGGGGCTCTGGGAAATACACCTACGCCTACGCTACACTAGACTCGACTCGCAGTGCCGTCTCGGCGCACCTACGGCCTGAGGCTATCATACAAGCGGCCTAAGGTCTACTGTATAAGTAAGGTAGAGGAAGGCGGCTTACTGGACTAAGACTCCGCTGCCAACTAAGTCCCCCCCCACTCACGATCGCGAGTCAGTCTATTATGGCTATCATGTTCTCGATCACTGGGGTACGTTAGGGTTTGGATAGTGTCAGCGCGTAGGCCTTGGATAGTTGGCGTGCTTCGAGGCCAGAAGAGCATTGTGTTCGACCTATTATTATATCCAGTTGTGTGATTCGACCTGGCGCTCGGCCGGTTATTTCAGCTGCCTGCTAGGATTGGTGGTAGTGTACAATGGCACTAGCACGCTGCAGTGGGAAACCGGAAATATGATGGCGCCAACGACTCGGCAATCCCCGATGATTGTGTCCGCATTTTTCTGTGGACGGAGTATTTCCGTGCCTCGTGGCGGAAACAAAACCCTATCGGAAGTGGCTTCTGATTACTGTACGCGTACACACTACGGCAGGTAATCCATAAGGAGCCAGTATGTGTATAACACAGATATGCGAACTTGACTAAAAAATATTCCAATAACGGGTGACATAAATGCCGCTCACGAAAGAGTCAAGTTTGACGATCGTTGGAGTATCAAAGTCTCGAATTCGCTCACTACCTCCTATCCTCAGCTTAGTTGATCTTTCAGAATGCTGGCCAGTGAAAGTAAGCGAAAGCGAACCCTACCCAAGCAATATACCAGCACTATGGTAGTAATCACAAGCTAGTAATATTCAGGGGTTCAACCACTCCAAAGTTGCACAAATCGTCTTTACCAACACGCCTTACTAATTTGGAGCTCAACAAGTGTGTGCAGTACCACACCAACATTTCGGAAAGATACAAGAATCGGTAGAAAAGGAAGAGAAAAACATCAAGACACACGATAGCCACGGTGTTTAGAGACCGTGTAAGTTTAGTGTAAGTTGGAATGCTCTGCCAGGTATGGCGTATCATGTCGAAGATGTAAAACACTCACTACCCCTACACAGTTGGTTCATCGCTGCTGGTTTTATGACACGCTTTATACGGCTGTATATGGTATACCGGTATGCTGTGTATACTAGGATGGTTATTGCTGCCAGGCTCCCTGGATATACGAATGTCGCGTGCAGTCTATTGGAAACGAATGTACTGGGTAGTCGGCCGCCAACCATACTAAGTACATACTTAGTATGTAGAAACCCTGTGACCTGCAGATTGATATCCTTGCAGCTCGTTACACATACTTAGTAGTAACAGCGCTTGCGGTGGTACAACAGAACGAGAGCCGATCAATTGACGTCAGAAATCTCTGCCAGGACACGGACGGATTGCTAAAAGCCTTCCCCGCAATACTTCTGCCGATCGAGATTTGGAGAGACTACTGCAAGAGATAGATCTTGTCCAAAGCTTTCTAGCATCTGTGCTCCTTACTTAATATTATAAATCAAAGCCATCACAGAAGCCGCCGGGAACATACGTCTAGGCTCACTCATACCGCCTCGGTCATCACTGCTACGGTCGTATACGATAGAGTTCTCGTACGATATAGCGTAGCGTATCAATAAAAAGCAGGTATATACGGCCACCGTACTTTTGTTACTCCTTTTTCGTAAAAATACGCATTGTTGCTCACAAGCGCCGAGGTTCTTGCTTGGCACGCAATGAGGGCCAACCTGAAAAGAGCAATAACGCCGCCGCACGCGAGAGTGGACGGGCTTACACTACGTACGCAGTAGGTAGAGTACTCGGGACTCTCAGCGCTACACCGCGAGTTGCCTAGTATACTTATAGTGTACACTATGAAAATAGGGAGATCTCCACCGCGGTAGCTGATAAATCGGCGTGGTTACTAGGACTGGCATTTCTTCAGCCGCTGCAAGCTTGGGTTGGTGCCGAACTCTTAGTGTAGCGTATTATAAGTACCTAGTTATAATATAGCCTTATATACTGAACTACCCAGGTGCCCTGTTCCCGTGTGGGACTTTGATTACGTCTTACACACTTTACTACCAGGTAGGCATGTGTACTACTGTAGATAGTAGTTAGGCTAGGCCTCCTTTGATGTCCGTCCTCTCCTCTGCTGCTGTCCCCCCCCCTAAAATACGATTCCGTTCTGTAGATAGACTGGTAGCTAGCTCGCCCCAGGTCCTCGGGCTCCGACCCACCGTCGGGACCGAAGAAGCTGAAGGTAACAGCCGTCGACCGAGTTGTAAACTACAGTTGGTAGTGTGCAATAGTCTGGGAGGCACCGGCATATTAACGCTCATCTCACCTCTCTGCCGGGCCGCTATCGCGCGCAGTGGTGAACCAAGGAATAGCGAACGCATTTTCCATGGGAGTATTGCAGAAGTATGGTACACTAGGGATAAGTATGGCAAGGGACTCGATACGTGAATGCTGGCTCACCGTTGACTGATCTCGCTGCAGATGCGGTGGAACCAAGCCACTTTCTCGCTTCGCACACAAGGATTGCGCCACCCCATCCCAGCTTCGAATCGGGCTTCTAGAAGTATTCTCCCTGTCCGCCGGGCCACTGTGCTTCCCGCTCATGTGAGATACACCACGAGGCGGGGTCAGCGATGACGAGTTATTGAGCCCAGCTAACTTCCTCATTCGGATATTATCCCGACGCCACTGGGACGCGCTCATTATCGGTGCCACCATATACTCAAATCCACCCACAGCACCGGTACCAAACTCCGAGCGCTTATGCGGCGGTTGCTCTCTTTTGTAGGCCATTGAAGCTGCAATAATAAGCATCATCCCAGTTCAGTCCTACCTAGTCATGTCGGTAAATATCTTAGTCCTTAGACACGCCTCTCCTGTGCCACATATGGTGGAGGGCGGCTGGAGCCAATGGAGATAGCTCGGTATATAAATACGGTACATGTTTATACCTACTGGGGAATACTTAGTATATAGTAGAGGGAGAGCAAACATATAACTTTCTATATATATACCATATACTTACTTATAAGTATACTATGTACACTACCTAACCTAGATACCGGTACAAGAATATAGCCTGCCACGCGACCTTGTCTTACCGCAATTTTATTGACCACACGATAATGAGTCGGTTAGATCATGTTGTCGGGAGAAGGAAGATTGGTCAATTCCCGCCATCTCAAAGACCATCCACCTATATTGCTGATGACGTTGTATACTTTGGCCCAATACCTCGGATGCTACGTAAGATCAGTCCAGCATAGTGTGCACCAGCTCCCAGCCTTCTATATATGTGTATGGCTCGACATGATAAGAGTGACGACTGCCTAACCTAACCTTACTGTAGACTCACAACGTCAGATCGTCGATGCGTAATTCATTTCAGAGTTGTTAGTATGGCCTTCACTTGTATGTATCGTCTGCTCACCGACAGTATACTCAATATGCAGGATACATGTACCGGTAGTGTAGTGTCATGCTAGATAGCGAACCAACAACCCCATGATCAGAATCCATGATGGCCTTCGCGGAGTATCCCGACCGTATAATCTTATTAACCGCATTGACAGGGGCTGAACCGGATAGCAATGACAATTCTTTTTGAGGCTCACTCTATAATTAGCAAGATCTCCATTGCTACACGATGCAGCTAGACCCAACTCTGCAAATGCTTCGTAAAATCATAATTATGCATGAACGGTTCATTCAACCTCGAGCAAGTACGGTGAGAATGCGGTGTACTGCATCACTTAGTACCTACTCAGCTATCGCATGCTATTCCTTCTCTAATTCAGCTATGAAATATGTGTTATCGCTAACGAACCCGTAAACAGGAATGTCCGACTCAAGAGAAATCATTCGATGTGTCGGGCGCATATGCCGACAGATAGGTAGATGTGATTTCGGCCCGGACGGACCTTTTGGCAGTAACGTTTGCGAGAAGGCTACTACTGTACATGTACGTATTATCTAGTTGGTACTCATATGTATTCTGCTCATATATATGCTGATCTCCTTCGATTTGATTGTGATATCGATGAATCTACGCTGCAGTTGGCAGTTGATCGACCGGTAGCTGTTCAATGGTGCGAGGGCTACACAACACTACGTAGCTGGTAGTACATGTATGAAGAGTATGCCACGGTCGTCTATTCTAGAAACGATTCCCGGCACTACTGTAAGCGATGTGCTCCAGATGACAAGCTTCCAAGGGCCTTGGTGTATACACTACACCATCTAATACTACGCAAGACAGAGCGAGAAGCCGTTCGGCTTTTGTGCATACGTGCACAACATGACCAGGTCTGACCAGGGGAGCCGAGTCTGCGTCCTGGTTTCCCGTCCTGGTCTCCGCAGGATTCTCACCTCGTGTCAGACAGGGATGAAGCGCCTGGCTCGGTCGGCAGTCCAACCCAAAAGCAGCACACGGCTCGATATTGGACAAACGATTGATGACGGCCCTTCGTCGACCCTGGGTAGTTGCTCCTCGTGCTGTCCCGATCCTGCAGGACGATGATTACACTTGTATGTGTACTGTTATCCCTGGGCATTACACTACTAAGTACATGACATACCGTAGTGTATACTACCTAGCTAGTCTTATTGCAGGGTTGTCACGAGTCACAACATGCTTAGTATCGTGTTGGAGGTTGTGATACCTACTTAGTAGGAAAAATAAGTAAAGATGCGAGGCAACAATAAACAAACTCATATGCCTCGAGAGGCTATGGCTGGATTCGCGTAGCGCTGCGTCCTATTCCCTATTAGACCCCTTTTCTCGAACGTTATCCTGATTCGACCCGGCCACAGGGAGCACTACCGATGTAATTTCATCGTGCAGCTTGCGTTCCAGACTCAGGACTACCTACCTGCACTACTGTAGGCTTATGCCGGCTCGTTTGCGAACGCACCACGGGACAGGCTCGCTCTCCCTGGCGGGATGGACAAAATACCCCGCCCCAGCTGAAACTCTGCCCTGCAGAGTCAAGACGGCCCTGTTTGCTGAATTGAGCCAGAATCGTCTGGTCTTACTCAGGCCTCATCTTGAGGCGGCAGTAAGCAAGCAATACGGCGGCACGTATCGCCGCAAGTGTTACATCTGTGGCAGCCTGGCTAAACGACTCTTGACCATGACGACCATGTATTCAGGTCGTACACAGCATCCACTACGGCATAGCAAAACCATCGTTAAGACTGGGGTCCCAGGTAAGCACGTGTGAACTATCGAGGTGTGTACACTAGGTTAGTGTACGTAGTAGTTAGCTGAGTTTTCCGCTTTCTTCAGCTACACTACTTAGTACACATGTAGAGATCTAAAGCATGTTGTCGATTCAGTCACTATTTCGTCCCCTCATCATCACCACTGGGGTGAGCGGAAGCCGGCGAATTCTCTCCAGCTCCGCTCTACGCTAGAGCTGTTCTACTATGTAAGTACCTCAAAGCTAGAATTGGCCGTTCTCGGTGAGCGAGACATGCTGCGCCGCTCAATGTTAGTGATTATTGACCGGTCTGAAGCTGGTAATGGGAAGATTTCTGGTTACACATCCCGCGCGCCAACCGGCCGGAAACAGATGAAAGATTGTATATACCACGGTACACTATGTAAGTGGTAAGACGATATCGAGAAATCTTGGCCGTTTATGTAGTACCGTACCGTAGTCGTCCTGCAGGTAATACCTAATGTTACCAAGGGCTATACTAGACAGGGCACAAACCAGCCAACCACGTAATGTACCACACAATGTAAAAGCCATCAACAATATACCACCGGGTTACTGGGATCAGGAGCTTTCTGGAGAATACTAACTCGAACGTACCGCTAGAGCCGGCAAATAAAGGCCGTACTTACAAATGTATTCGTAAACTCGTTTCGTCATCGAATCAAAAGGGAAGGAAAAAAAAGAACAGGAAAAAAAGGCTGGACCCAGGGACCCAAATCGAGGGATCAGCCGCTTGTCTGACAGCCTAGGCCGTTTTACCTTCCCAAAACCATCAAGTTCCCAGTCTAGGGCTCGATGGGTTGACAGGCAGGGTTGAGGCTTGTTTGCTTATGGTTCTCTCCAAGGGCTTAGCATGTTCTCGCAATCTTATCATCGACACTAGTGTACATAATTTAGCCCACCTGTCGCGTGGCTTTGTCGCTTTTTTATGCCCTTTATGTGTATGTACGCGCGTGTGCGGCGTGTGTGTACTCTGGTACTTGATTTTATGAATGGGCTCGGATGACCCTCGTATACATCACGGGCGGAACGAGGTCATCGGATCGTCAACTTCGTCGGCCCGTCTCTGTTCCTGGTAAGCATCCAATCTACACTAGAATAGCTACTGTATGGATGTCTATTTAATCTATAAGTATATATGTAAGTGAACCTCGATTACCCCAGACGGCATAAATTCTTTTCAGACACACTACCACTCAACGGCGGCGGTCGACCGTCACTTACAAGGGACAAGGACAAGGCAAGATTTAATTGTCTTTAGTGTATAGGATTGCGTACATGTATATTATTCTCATATGGATGAGGCCTGTTGCATGTTTCACCATACATCTCTACATGCTCGGCTGTCGAGCATTGCGATTTAGGGTTAGTAGCATCATGAACCTGGGGTCGGTTTCTTCCGTCTATTCGACTGATTTTTCCATCTCCGTCGTGAGGCGCATCCACTCACTACCCCCTAAGGAGAAACACCTCGCGCGACTAGTGATGATTCAAGATTAGTGTATATAGACAAACCTCTCTCTGCTTGGTAAATTGTTATTTTGTAGCCCTGTGCCGTTGATTCCCTTATGCAGGATTGAGTACACACACACAAGTATAAGTATACTAGAGGGCGGAATGATCCCGGTCACATCGGTCCCAGTCGATCCGAAAGTCAGGCTTGGTGCTTCTATTACATCCTATTCTTAGAAGTCGAGCCAAGCTCAATGTGCGGCACTTTATACACGAAATCAACTACGTGTACCGAGTACACGCGATGGTACGTAGCGTACCTATATGGCGTAGTCTTAAGTCGAATAGCTGTAAGATGGCCGTTAGATCGGGGCAACTATCCCGTACCAAGGTGCAGAAGCGGCAGATCTGCCCAGCACAGGCATTCTCGGTCTGTGTTCACTTTGATTCCTATCTATCTCGTACCAGTCGCAATGACAAGCGAACCCGAACAAGCCCTCCTCCAATTCAATGCTGCACTGCCGGGTATACAACAACGCCAGGTCAACCCAGGCATCAGGCATCAGATCAGGGGGGCCCTTGCGGTCTCCATCCCCATCTCCTGAACTCCCACGTCGAAAATGGTGGTGGGAGATTCCGCCGCCACCTCATTGAGGGAATAATTGTAGCATAGGTAAGGGTATGTTTGTGCCAAGATGCTCATCTCTTGTTACCAGAATCCTCCGTTGAATGATGTGGCTTGGTGCGACGGTAACCTGGAGAGTAGGATTGCTATGTGTGACCAGAATTGTGATAGCGGCTGGCCGGTGATCATTGATTCCCCAGAGCAGAGAGAGCTTTGTGTCTGTGTCCTGTGTCTCTGTCTCTGTCTCGCCCTCGGCTCTCTCGTCTGTGGACCCTCCTGCTGGCTCACATATGATAGTGTAGATAGAATGGCCATGTTTTGCGAAGCCCCAGTACGGCCCCGGCAATAATACACTACACTACGGTGTGGTCCACGTGTCGGGATTCGTGGGCAGCCACCAGCATCCTTCCTGGGTGCTGAGAGAAAGGCTCGTAGTCATTGGATCTTATGGCCTCAGGCTACGCCGCACGCAATCTGTAAGTAATGCGTTGATTCCCTCTTAGTGTATGTAGTCTCACACTATCACCCGTATCTTTCTTCTCCTGCTCATCCTCCCCCCTCCTCCTCATCACTAGATGTGTGACGACAGATACTAATCCTCTGTCCGCCAACTACATGCCCGCTCGTGACTATACCGTCTGCCCAGGCCAAGCCCAATGGACAAGTCAGACATGATCAGATTTCCACGTTCCAGGCGCCTGTAGACAATCGTTGGATGCGACGTATTAGAAGAAAAACAGGTTTGACGAGCCATCCTCTCCCGGGGTCTGCCCAATATATGCTTTCATTTCAGACTCGGCAAGGCAGCTTTTGCATAGGCTATTCAAGCCGTCTGGCTCGAGAGAAAAGTAATAAGAGCGGGGTTATTGGTGAAGCGAGAGAGTAGACGCCCTCGCCTCATCCATGCAGTGCCAATATTGTCATGTATGTCAATTAGAGGCGAGAAGCAGGATCACAACCGTGCCTTGCCCTCTGGTCAGTACCGATGTTTCACTACCACTTCCATGGCTCAGTGTGTGTGCGCATGTACGCTCTGCTTGGGGTCTAGGGTCAGGTAAGTGGGTTAGATGGGATTGTCACTTTAGGACGAACAACTACCGGAATACAGTAAACATAGCTCTCGACTAAACCTTCCTAGCCCGAATCTCAACTTCATGCTGCCGGGATTGACTACTACCTACTACCCGGTAAATCCACGAATATAGTATATACCACAACCGCGCTTGGATCCTATAAGCCCATAACTGCCAGGTGGCTGTCCGTGCCCGGGAATAAAATTGCATCAGCTATGCAGCCTAATGTAAGAGCGCTCAGGGAAGGCCGTCACGTTGCCTAGCGAGGGGTGAATCCAAGTGTAGAAGGGGATCCTAGGTACTGCCTTCCGGCAAATGGTTGGTGCTGCCCTACTTTTGATGTTGGGATGATCATTGGCCTACAGCATCTTGAACGATCATGCCCAATTGTTACCGTGCCCTTGGAGGGCGTGGCACAAGACTACACTAGATGAGAAGGAATACGGCTGCGTCCTCTAAATTAGTGTCGCGGGCCCCCAATCCTTCGCTGAGACCATCACGATGGTCTCGGTAGTGTAGTGTCTGTAGCTGGAGTTGGTAAAGAAAGGAAGGGAGTTCGTGTGATTATAATTAGACGCAGTGTATATGGTGGTCAACAGAAAACCCCTCAGATAGAGGTCACTTTGAGGTACTCTTGTTTCTACTAAACGCCATCAAATCATGCTTCCTGGAAGTCAGAAAAGCCTTATGCAATGCGTGTGCGTCTGGAACCCGATATATCAAGTTATGCTTTCGCCTCATTGACCAAGGAGCCATCGTAGGCGCCGAAAACTTTGGCTAGATTGATCGATAACCTCTGAATCGTTTTAAAGCCGCGTATACTGATCGCGTTGTGGCGGGATAAATGGTCAAGTACCGGTTACATGGGCATCTGTAAGCGCCCTCGCCTGGCTGAATCGCGTTCCTCTAGTAAATGTCGGTGAACACCGGGATTCGCCTATCATCTGTATGTATGTATACTATGTATGCGTCCAACTGACAGAACACTACAAGAACACACCATTGGGGGAAATCGCCGAGTCCTTGACAGATGGTAGCTGTACTTCTGTATATGAGCAACTTGTCATTTCCCACATCCTCGCACTCACTAGATTTTCGAAATAGGCCTTATAACCAAGATCACATGCGTGAGAAGAATAAAGCACATCTTCAATCAAACTCGACGGCAAAACGCCAAGGTTTAGTTAATGTAGTAGCCTAACGGTGGCTAAGTAGGCGACGGCGCTTAGTGTACATACGGACCATGTGGACTTCATCACAAGACCACCTCGAGCACCGAAAAACCCATTGCTAATAAGTTCTAGACCAACTTCTTTTCGAATTGCATATGCGCTAGGAGAAGGTGAGATGCTGCAGAATAGCGTCGAGATGATATTAATTACTGCCTTCTGTAGATGTTTGGCTGTACGTGTTAACATCAAGTCGCCACTAAGGACAACAGAAAAACAACAATAGTAGTAGAAAAGGGTATCGCAGAAACCGCTCCACAAAATATGAAGACATAGAAGTTTGTTTTGGTCATAACTCCTCGAAACGCCCATTGTGCCGCGAACATGACTGATCAATAACGGTTTCCAACCAAAAAACCATGCCCACATGATCCCTTATATAGTACAGGACGTCACAGTTTTTACTATGCCGCTGAAATGACATGCCGTGGTCTTGATAACAATCGGAGACCATTATTCTATGCTTGGCTTCAGCACTCCGCCCGTGGTCCAGTCCGAGGTATCTGTTTCCACTACTGTTTGTCGGTCTGGACCAAGACAACTCAGAATCGTGCTATGCCGAAAAGGCTTCCCTGAGTCCGGTGAACGTTCGCTTGTGTTTCTCATCCTAAGCTCATAGTACTCCTTTCTCCAATGGAAGCCTCGTTGGCAAAACGAGTGGCATCATGCCACACCTTTTGCGCCTCGACCATTGCACCTTGGACTTCGTAGCTCTGTGAGAGCATACCATCCGCCACGCTCATCCATAATGTGTTGCCGCTTCTTCTAGCCTGGGTCGACGCTGCCTTTGCGCTTTTCAATGCCTGGTCCCCAACGATGCTCTGGAATAGCTTGGCTCGCATAAGATTGAGGGCGATGGATAGTGTATGCACATCTGCCAAATTTTTGGCGTTACTCAATGCTGTCGAAATGTGTGTCTTAACTACAGTCATGGTGAGTGGGGGACTTGTCTGAATGGCAGCCATAACGAGGTTATACGCTGTACGGATTTCCATGTTAGGATGATCCATACAAAGTGGGCGTACTTGTTCGAGCAGCTCCTGGAGGCGTTGATCGTTCCGATAGTACGGATCTTGCATGATCCATATTAGGTTGAAGGCTGCTAACAAAGCCACCTCAAGTTCAGCGGGCTTTTTATGCCCTCGTGTCTCGTCGAGATTGAGACTGAAATTTGGATGGCTGTAGACTTTGATGGCAGCATCTAAGTCTCCAGTTCCTTGGTGATAGACACCAGTAAGGTACATGGAATAGAGCACCACTGTGCTTCCAGATGTGGTAGATACCATGGTTTCTAATTGTGATACGCAATATTGTACTTCATCCCACTTCGTAGAGGTAGCCAAGTGCAGGCCGCGTAGAATATGCAAGTAGCAAGTAGCTTCCACTTCCCAGTCCACGAGTTGGACCGCATCTTCGAGGCAATGAGCAAAACCTCTGATTTTGGCGCGATCTAATAAAAGGGTTAGGTCCCAAATCAAGGAGAAATACATTCAAACGAATTACTTACTTCTTCGTAACTGGCTCAAAGCTTCCTCCCAGAGCGAGAACAGTTTTTTGTCACTACGAGGCTGTTGGTATAGGAGAGCAAGACCGCTATATGTGTATCTGCGATGTATATTAGTGACCATAGAAGAAATCATCAATGTTGTTTCTTACGTTGTTGTAAAGGCCTCTAGCTTGCTCCAGAATGACATGGCAAGGTAATCATAGCCATCACCATCCCCGCCCGGCTGTATTATACTTGACGTGTCGAGGCTGACGATCTGCTGGTTGAAAGCTTGCTTTTGGATTGGAAGTAGAAGCTGCCTGTCTTGAAAGCCCCATTTCGTGTTCTTGATAGAAGCATCCATCTGATCCTGCAAAGCCTTTAATTTTTGCGAAATCATGTGGGGTGATTTCTGCTGTAAACTGCAGGCAAGATCCAAGACAAGTCGGAGCACGTCCAACTGCATGATAGACATAGAGTCATCTAGTTGATATTTGGAGGCCTGTGCAATACAACCCTGAATACGCGCAACGGCATCATCCTTCATAGCCCGGAGATGACTTAACGCCTCGAGTAAAGAGGCGACAGCGAAAATGGGACGGTCACCCCTCTGGCTCGCTAATATCGAGATGGCCCTCAAATTTTCCAAGGCATGGACCTCGGTGGGGTTAACAGACTGTAGGTAGAAGGATGTCTTTAAGAAGCGAAATGCATACACCCAGTGCGTATGCTTGACTCTATCAGGGGTGTCAGACGTTGCTACCTGCCCGTGGCGATTGAGAAGGAGAAAACTTACACCTCGGCATCTCGAATCCGCGCATCCACAGCAATCAGTGCTGCCTTCTCCTTACGCTGAGAGAAAAGCAGCTGCACTTGTAGGAAATGCATGCAGTACTTGAGGTCGGCGAATCGGTTCTATGATGTCGGTCATAAGCCTATATGCGCCGCAGCAGCATCGTTGTGGAATTCACCTACCCTGTCACAAAGAGTGATGCCTTTGGTTAAGGCGGTTTCTGCTTCCATGACGTTGTTGGTCTCGGCGCACAAGACACTGGCATAACGGAGGCGGGCCAGGGCTTCTAAACGGGGGGCCAACTTATTGCTCGCAATGGCGACTTCGAGACAGGCGAGGCCGGTGGCCATCAACTTTTGATAGTCATGGACGCTCCGGTCATCGAGGGTGACTGCAACGTCTCGAACGCCTTTTCGGGCCTTGGTGAAGAACTCTTCAGCCATGCATATTAAGAGCGACGTAGTATCCTGCTGGTGCGAGACAAGGGCGGGAGCAAGGGCAGGCGATCTCGTAGAGCTCACGCTTGGGCTTCTCGTAAAGGCCTGGGAAGTGAGGCGGGGACTTGCGGAAACTCTAGCGGCCTGGTCGATGCGGTTACCTGCGCTAGGTGTCCTATGTTGGTTATTGGGCACAGCATGGGGTGGAAGACGAGGCGAAGACATGATAGGCGAGTTAGCATGTTGTTGGTGCTGGGTCGGCGATGGATGGTTGATGATGGGTGAGTGGACGTGCTGCGGTATGTGATGTTGGTGTTGGTGTTGGTGTTGGTGTTGAGGTTGAAGCGAAGGTTGGACGGATTGATACGACGAGGGCGAGGGCGAAGAGACCGAGACGGGAGGCGGCATGTGCTGCCAATCCATTCGCATGTTCTGAGGCTGTTGCTGCTGCTGTGGTTGTTGTGGCAGCGGCTGAGGTCGTTGCTGGACATGGTGGTTCATGGATTGGACGGGCTGTTGGACGGGCTGCATCATCGGCGCGGACGGGTGCACAGCGTTCTGCGGCAAGGATTGGGCATAAGGCCGCTGGTCGAAGGAGGGGTCGTAGCCATGGAAGTGGTAGTTGGCCTGGTGTTGCTGGTGTTGTTGGTGTCGTTGGTGAAGGTGTTGCGGCAGCAGTGACGGCGGCATGTGTTGATGTTGCTGGTACGGCTGCGATTGCGTTGGCTGCAGATGCGGCTGCAGATGAGACTGTCCATGTAGCTGTGGGTGTTGAGGTGGAAGTTGTGAGGGCGGGAGTCGTTGCAGGGGCCGAGGCTGCTGCGAAGCCGGATGGCCAGTGGGATGGCCAGCCTGCTGCGGAAAGACCATGCCTATATCGCCTTGATACTGCGCTTGTGGCGGCGGCGGCAGGCCATCGGCTTGCGCGTTCGGGTTCGACCAGGCATTGTGAGCCTCGGCGCCATTTGCATAGTGGTGTTGCTGTTGTTGTTGTTGGTGATGATGGTTATAGTTTTGCTGGTTGAGCCCCAGCGGTTGGCCTTGGGGCAAGGCGCCGGGATAGGTCATGATACTTCGCTTCTCACGTCGTCGCACGCCATCTATACCATCTCGTTTGTACTTGTCGATTGGTCCCCTTGTCCTCCTTGGATATTTCCACCATCGGTAGACTCGCTCGCTCCTGTCGCGTCTATCGAATGTCTGTAGGTCGTGTCGAGTTGCGTCGTTGCTTCTTACGCCATGCCAGCTGGGTCGGTCCACTGGCCAGTCGCCAGTGAACTTTTGGCCCTGCAAGTGGGTCAAGGCGCGCCCGCGCTTCAACCTTGGAAGAGGATATTAGAAGTCATGTGATGCTGCACAGGTATGAATGCTACTTAGATAAGACTAGATCTGGGATCTAAGACCTGTTTTAGTTAGCGCAGCATGGATCTGCCCGTTGTCTTGGTCTGCGTCTATCCGGAACACTGGTTAGTACTGACGGATTAAAGCAAGGAATGTACAAATGAAAAAAACAAAATAACATGTGAATGATTTCTTTTCTTTAATATTTCATAGTAATGAGCATGGCATACCACCACATAATCCACCCAGCGCAGAATAATACTATCTGGCTTACGGCTTATGCTTCTTCAATCTAGCTACGACCGCTAACAAGTAGGACCGCCTGGCCTACCTATGCGGCCGAGGCACGAGGTGCATGTGGGGCCGCCGATACGGTAAGGCCGGTCGTTGTACGGTACCTGGAATATAGTTAGATTCCAAGTGCCGTAGAAACTCTCCTCGGGCGCTACTGTATTTTCCAAGGTTGCTAATCCCGCGATTTGCGCGTTGCTCGTTCACACTGTTGTAGTTCCCTGTTCAAGCTCTATACTTTCGAATTTTGCACAATCCGCTACAAACAACTTCAACATCGAAGCCCAGGCACATCGTGTATGACGGTTGTGTGGGGCCTGTATGTGCTAGGATATGGCGGAATACAATCTGCAAGGTGGGCTAGCCATGGCCCACGCTTCATCCCTTCTGCTTCGGGTATTCAAAAGTTGGCTGGTTTTCACGGCTCTCCTTCGCTGACGGGCATTATCTGCCATCATTCTTTTGCATGGATGCTATCCATCCCTTCGTTGGGTGCTTATCTACTCCATTTGTCTAGGCGTCTAGAAAACAAACCGAGGCATCTGGGTCCGGACGTCTTTTAGCACATTGATTATAGCGGCGCTAGACATTCTTTCGATGAAGCTAGAAAGGCATTCTCGGTCCTTATAAGCAATTATATATATATATATATACTTATACTTATACACAATTATAGACGCACACTTACGCAGCATTCATAAAGGATCATCGGCCTTGCAGTGAAAAACCCGACTGTCAGGATGGATTGGTTCGGGCGCGCCAAGATCGACTTCACGACAGCACCCAAGTCCCTGGCACTGAGAGACAATGCAGGCAAGGCGACGAACCTGCTGCAAATATGCCGGGATTCGGTGCCGCCCTGCAATCTGAACCCGCTTCTCTTCAACGGGCACCTGCAGACGGTATGGACCGCCGCCGTGGCCCACGGCCCGCCAGTGCACTACAAGCGGCGCGTCTTCGAGGCCGACCACCCGCAGTTCAATGGCAGTTTCGCCGTCGACTTCGTAACGGAGCCCTCGGCTGACTCGGATGAGACTCTGCCGCCGCGGACCACGTACTTCTCCAAAGAGGAGCTCGCGGAGATGGCGTCGGACGACTCCCGTCCCATGCTTGTCGTCCTGCATGGCCTCACCGGCGGCTCGCATGAGATCTACCTGAGACACGCCATCAAGTCGCTGGTTGATGAAGGGAAGTGGGACATCTGCGTGGTCAATTCGCGGGGCTGTGCCAAGAGCAAGATTACCACTGGGATATTTTACAACGCCCGAGCTACTTGGGATACGAGGCAGGTCTGTTATGAATCCATTCAATTGCCTCTCCCTTGAAATATCGAGGACTCATGTTCTGAAACAGGTCGTAAAATGGCTGCGAAAGACGTATCCCAATCGCCCACTCTTCGGTCTCGGCTTCTCTCTGGGGGCTAACATCCTGACAAACGTGAGTAACTCCTCTTCTCTTTGGAGAGTTCTAGTAATTCATATAAATCTCACTTAGTACATTGGCGAAGAGGGTACAAATTGCCAGTTCAAAGCAGCCGTCGTAATTTCCAACCCCTGGAATTTGGAGATAGGCAACAAAGCCTTGAAAAGCACCTGGATTGGCCATGAGATATACCTAAAGACCCTCGGGAGTGAGTGATGGCCGTTTATTATGATTATCTGTTACATGCGCCGCCATTATCAGATTCCGTATTTTACGACTCTTCGCTATCCCCTACCACTTACCGTCTTAGTATGCTAACGCCGCGTCTAGCCTCCCTCAGGACCCTAGTAGATAATAACAAGGCCGAGATCGAGAAGTACTCCGGAGTAAGTCTCTCGGAGCTCTCCAAGGTCAAGTACCTCTATGAATTCGACAGGGCCTATCAATGCCCGACATGGTACGTATTAAATACATCCAGCGTGACTGATCCCTCAGTCTCCTATCCCGCATAATCCGCCGGGCTTCATGATGTCGAACTTAGGGTCTCAACTAACATGCTTCTACGACGCAGGGGATACCCGACAGAAGACGCTTATTACCGCGACGCGTCAAGCGTCGACTCACTTCTGTCAGTGCGAATCCCTCTCCTGGCGCTGAACGCCGTCGACGACCCTATAGCTGTCAATCTCGGGGTCCCGTACAACGAGGCCACTAAAAACCCGTATACGGTTCTCTGCACGACATCGCTGGGTGGACACATAGGCTGGTTTGAGCCTCTCGGTGGGAGATGGCATGGAAAACCCGTAAGTGTAGTTTAATATCTTTAACCCGTCATAGGACTGACTAATGTGATACTGGGAATAGGTGTATAATTTTTTAAACCACATGGCTTTTGAGATCGACCACAGCAGCATAGACACCAAAGCGAGCAAAGTTACATACAGCACAGAAGCAAGCACGAGTGAATTTAACCCCATAAGGCGAAAGCTAGAGGTGAATCTGCAATTTTGATGGTCGATTAGTTTTAGCGCAGGTGGGAAGAGATAGAAAAGAGGAAGATTAGCTGGGGTATATATAGAGTATAGGTGATGTGTCAAGAGTCATAGAAGGGTTTGCTCCACGACCAACGAGACCTGATTATGTAGCGTCATTCCCGCTTAGACTTAGTTTTATCCGCCAATTGATGAAGATCTCTGTGAGGATGTTCCCGTGCCCAGCTTCTTCCACCCTAAATACCTCAATAGTCGACGAACCCGCTCGTCTTCTTATCTTCCAGACACCTTCGTCATTGATCGTGTTCCTTAACCCTAAATTACAAGTCAGTCATGCAGTACCGCTAACCACGAATGAGAAGATGAATTCGAGCGACGATACATACAGTCCAGGAAAGCACTCGCGAAATTGATACACATGTTCGCATCCCAGCTGCGCACACCTCGTTTCGCCGCCGTTGCCGGGATCGAGGCCGTCTGGATCTCCTCGAGCGTTGTGAGGATGCCGCCCTGCGAGCGAAAGCCGACGATGATCTTGGGAACGCCGAGGAGGAAGGACTGAATCCAGAATTTCATGAGCTTGCGCTCGAAGTTCTGCATGCCTCTGTCGTCGTGGATTTCAACACTCGTCTTCAGCTCGACCCAGTTGATTGGCGCCCCCTTTTGGGGCGGCTTAGAATCCCAGACTTAATGCCACCATGTCAGCGTTTCCATGTCATGTACCACGGGGAGGACGTGCGCTACGGATTTGAAAGACATACTGGCGTCGACTTCTCCGCCCAGGCATAATACCGTCTTGCCTATACCTGTCCTCACCACGGAGCAATACTGCGCCTTGTTGCTGACGACATGTTCATCCCGCTTCTCGATATACTCGCGGCTCACTTCGCCCCAGGGTCGTGGCAGACAGGACAGTGCCTCGAATTTATAACCTGCGTTTCCAGTGGTGAGCTTGGCCGCCGGAGGCATATATATGATATAGAGCTATGAATGAATTTACCCCAGTAAGTCATAACTTCAGGTGGAAATTGGCCTCGTCGATTGCGTTGCTGCTTGTTTTGCTGTTCCTTGGAGAGTTGCTTAGACTCATAATCATCCTCGATGAAGCTGCTCCACTCGTTAAATGAGAACGATCTTGATCGGTGTACGTGTATGATCATACATGCAATCCTTTGGCAAGTTTAGTCATGAAACGCACTAGGGTCATGAATAGGCATATACACACTTGATAAAGAGTTGCGTTCATTTCGAAACTGGTATGATAGTCAGAATTACGTGTTTTTCCTTGACATCTGCTTCAACATACCCATCTCTATCCTCAAATGGCACTGACATGATCTGTGTAGGTCATGATTAGTCTCACCATATCATTTTGCTGCCAGGAAGTTTTGAGAAAGAGGCTGCTCACCTTGGTCATCATACCACGCCATGTGACAACGTGAGCGTCAATCTTCTTCCCCTCATCTTTCTCGTGGGAGATGATGGTCTCGAGCAAGCTATCGAGATGTTCATCTATCGATTCATCGTGTTTATCAAACTTGTCAAATCCTTTAGACAAGTCCGCACCCAGTCTGGCAGGATAGTACCACTGCAAAGATGAGTCGTCGATACGGAGCTCGTGTTTCTCATCGTAGGAAAAGCATGCGATCTCCTTGAAAATTTTTAGTCAGGGATTCGATTGCAAAAAGATCCTTTGCCCAGAGTAGAAGGCACCGTACGTACCCTGGGCCGCTTCACTGCCTCGCTCTGGCCATTAAACCGGCCAATAGGCTGAATGTCGAAGGTAGGTGTGGACATGTTCAGAGCTCGACCTACTCCGCGAATGGTCTTAGGTAGGCTGAAGACGAAGCATGGAGGAGTGTATCTCATAAGTCGAGAACGGAGTACAATGTTGAAGTTGTAAGTAGGTAACTACCCAGTGTTCCCCAGGGGAACCCAGGTGGTACTTTGGGCTAAAGCCCCACACTAGGTAATTGTATATGGTACCACGATGAGCTAACAAATGACTTGCTTTTACTGCTAATTAATAGATTATTTCAATTATCGATAAGTAAAAAGCATTTCATAGAGAAGATTTAGGTTCCTAGGCTGCTAAATCTATTGAAAAAATAAAGAAGAATCCTACAACATGGAATATAGAGGTTGGGCTGCTGTACTCCCTCTTATGGGTACTATATATAGTGTGCTTAGAGCCGAACTATCCTAAAGGCTCGTTTGACGCAGTGGTAGCGTGCCGTTCTTATACTCTCTTGATAAATCAAGCTTGTATGATGAGAAATGCGGAAGTCGTGAGTTCGACCCTCACAATGAGCAATTCGATTTTCGATTTTTGGTTTTTTTTTCTTTTTAATCCTACAAACACAGACCCTTGTTCTTTATTATATAGTATAATAGTGAAAGAATATGTAGGTTTTTTTTATTAACTGTACTCCGCCCGCATGATGCCTGCGTGCAGCCGGAGATGTGCACTACTGCAATGAGAAACTGTCAACGCACGCCATCCGGCGGCTAGCTACTGTAGTGTGCATCATCCCTCCGCCGCTAATAAAGTTAGCTATCTATATGAGTGCCTCTCAGAATAGGTTTCATACTTAGATTCTCGTACAAATATAGCTTCCGTCCTAGATAGAGCTTTTCCTTTCTGTAAAAGCCAACGTACAACACTATTTAGGAACTTCATCAATTAGTAAAGTAGCTCCAGCTTAGCAAAGATAAAAAATAGAACTGGAAAACCATGGATGAAACTAGTGGTGGTGTTTGGCTACATTGTCGCTCTCTGCTTCACGGGAGCTTTGCGTAGCACCCTTTTATCACTGACTTCCACGAAGTAAGAGAAATATGAACTATTGAAATGTGTGTAAATAAAAATTCAGTAAAAGTGAAAAAGCCCTAGAAAGAAAGTCGCAAGGTCGTGATGAGCCCCTGATGACACTTCAATGTTAAAACCGCGAAATAACTAGTTAAGACTCACTTTACTGTTGATTAACAAGAGCATCATCCATCTATCCGATTATTGTTTCTGTATTTACGAGAAAATGAACGGTTCTATCCATCTAGCTCTCCTACGAGACCATAAGCCCTGCTCGAACAATCTCATTCGCTACCTCCTCGACCTTTCTAGGGTTAATAATGCTAACTAACTCGTACATAAAATAAGATAAAATGTGTGTTGTTCCTCTGCAAAAATGCCAACGCCCGCTTCCGTACGCGAGAGATGGAAGCTGCCCTACGAATAAACCTCCCCTTCCGTCCCTCTTCACAAAGCCAGGTTGTAGCTATACTCATCCTCCATGTTCTGACTAACCCACAGCACAACAGAAGAGAGACCAACAAGGCCATTGGCAACGATATTCTCAACGCCCATGCCCAGCATGGGCCAGGCAACCTGCTGCACGGCGAACTTAAGGACGAAGACGACGACGCCGCCCGCCATGCCGCCAGCGAGGGCCGCGAAGCCGAGGAACAGCACGACGCGAGCCTTCCACGCGACCCCGGAGCCCGAGTAGCTGAACGAGTCGGCCGACAGCCGCGCCTTCTCGACCGAGTTGATGATGAGCATGCCCAGCGAGCTGAAGATGAAGGGCAGCCAGTCGATGAAGGTGACGTGGACGTTGGACGAGTTCAGCGCCGAGCGCGACCACACCGCCGCGTCGATCAGCACGTAGAAGGCTAGGGAGAACTATATATATATTTGCGCTCGTTAGTTTATTGATCATGTGTCGGGGTCCGCGGCTGAGCGCGCAGTAGCTCGGATCGGATCAGTCCGGTCTTGAGGGAATACGCACCAGAGCGCCAGCTCCGTAGACGCCGGTGTTGCGCGCCCAGGCGCTGTTCAGCCAGGCCGGCTTGCCGAACTTCCAGAGACGGTCCTCTTCCATGGTGTCGGAGATTCGCCTCGAGATCGGCGGGCTGGTGGGCGGGATTCGTAGCTCGGCTCAGTAGACGGAATCCCGGAGGCTGAGAAGGGTCAGCTCGTGCGTTCTCGACGTATCCTTATTATTGCGGTTATGAGATCTCCTAAGGAGGACTGAATCGTAGGTGGTAGACAGAAAGACGGGGTACGTAGGACGTCGAGGACGATGGTTGGCTGATGGGGCTTAGGTTCGCGAGATTGAAGTCTAGGTCTCGCGATGGAGGCTGATGACGCTCCACCTGGTAAGTAGAGGGAGGTAGGTCGGTAGGTACCTAGGGAGTCTTGGCAGCTATCCTAGTTTAGGTACGATAAGGAGCTTAGGTAGCGGCTTTATCAGTCCGGCCTCAGAGCCTGGATCACGTGACGTCTATATTCAATCAAGCCGACAACCAAGATCATAAGTAGGATCATACAGAGCCATCTACTTAGTACAAGCTGAAGTCTGCAACTTTTGGATGGGTCTTGCATTATATTTTGGTGAACTAGTGCAATCCAATTATGTGTGCCATCATTGGCTGTGCTGAATCCCTCCCAAAAAAGACTGACTGTATACATGTTGCTACCTCCGACGCCTACTTATATGACGCCCGATTATGGGCCGAGCTACGTGTCAGGTCTATTAATCCACCCGCTGACCGCAAAGCGCATAATCGAGAAGAGAAGAATAAAAAAATGAAGACTGATGACGCCAACCTTCTTTGTACAAGTCGCTATAGCAGCGCTTCCTTCAACAGGTCCGCTGGGTCGACACCACTCCTGAGCATGGAGCCAAGAAAAATTCAGTTGCTGAAAGGCTGCCAGATTTCGTGTAAAGTAGACTAAACAGATATGGTTTTGGTACAAGCAGAGAATAATTACCATGGCCCTAGACTCTGGCTGACCACACGAGAACCGAGCTCGGATTTTTGCGAATGATGCACGAGAGGGCGAGGGGCGCCCAGACTCTCACATGCACATGAATCCGATCATGGCGGAACCTCGCAGAGCTCAGAGATACTGAGGATATCGTGGCGAAAGAGGTGAGAAAAAATATCAGACCAGTGCGATGATGCTTCTGAGCGAATTTTTCGAATCCGACACCCTGAACGCCGCCGTTTGCTGATGAAATATATATTGGTCGTGTGAACATGAGCTATCGTTTCTTTCCGTCGTGGAACTCTCATCAGATCTCTATAGTTTTCATTGCTCCTTCCACGTCGTCCAGATGGCCATTTATGGAATCCACTTCTCTTGTTGGTGACATCAATTGCTTACCCTTGGCCTCGGGCGCAACATCTTGAGGGGTAGCTGACTGGATGTTGTTTTCCACCCTTGGAGTTTCGACTTCTACGAGTTTGTCCTCTTTGATGCCATTGGTAACGAGTTTCGGCTCGGAGTGTCCTGACTCTTCCGCAACACGTGCAAGCGCGCTGGGTTTCCCAAAACCTACCCGAGCGGGGCTTACTAATGGCGATGGGCTGCTGAGTCGTTGTAGCGTTCTTCCCCGGACGTCACCATTGGCATCGACGGGGCTGGAGTAAGGAGAGCCGCCAGGCGACGCAGCACTTCCCGGTACACCGGACTTGCGCTTTGCCGCAGATTTGGCAGTACGCCCATGCTTCTGGTCCATCCGCCAACGTAGGATGTCAAAATACGGGGGTTCAACACGGGTAGTCTTAAACTCGCGCAGCTTAAGCTCATTGGTGTCTTCGTCAACGAACCATTTGCCACTGTTCAAGTCGTCTGCGACAATCGCAAGGAAAGCACCCCACGATCGAGCAACAACGTACTTAGTATCGTAGTCTCTCCCGAACAATATGACTTGCCCCCAGATACCCGTTGGGCCAGGAGCCAAGTCCACAGCCAGGTTATTGCCACCCCAATCTCGTACCAATGGAATCCAAGCCGGATGCGCATACGCTCGCTGGATGGCACCAGCAGGAACCGAGTCTTGCCGAGCCTGAAGTTCTTGCCGCCAAGAGCTTTTGTGCGAACCCGGGGATCCTGGCGCTGATCGAGAAGAAGATGCCTCACCAACACCACCAAATGCCTTGGAAGGGACGGCAGGATTTGTGACTGAATTCTCGAGAAGATATTGCTGATTTACTCTCCGCCATTGATCCCACTCTTGCACCATTTCTTCACAGTCGAGAAGCATAGAAGCGAAGATGATTCCAGTGGGGTTACCGCCACGCTCCTGGCCATCGTGAACCATGAGAGAATCTCTCAGATCTTGGGGAAGGGAGCAGTCGAGCTGATGCTCAAGCTCAATCAGGTCGTTGTCAGTACAGCCCTCACAGAGCTGATCAAAAAGTTCAGGGTAGTTCTCTTCGGCCCATCGATCTATACGTTTCCAGGAGTGGCCGACAGGAGGCGCTGGGGGGGCACCATCGGCAAAAGATTGCATTGGAATGTCGCCAGGACTGCTCACAGTCTCGAAACCATCATCTCTCGAGCTTTGTCTCCGAGCATTCATAGATCTCAGACCCGGCGAATAGGGGCCGTGGGAGCCGGGCGAAAGGGGAGATGCTGATGGCATGCCGGCACCCATGTATGCGGTTCCATCGGCCTGGTTCGATAACCGGCCCATCTCATCATGGTATGGTGATGTGATATCAGCGCGAGATTCCGACGCGGTAGCAACCGATGTTAGTGTGCTTTGGCGGTTCAGAGGCACGTGGCGGCCTGTCCGATGGGGAGAATCATAGTTTGAATCTGCATGCCAATCTCAGTAAATTTGATCATTTCTTTCTCTTTGTTTTCTCCCCTTTCTCCTCTTTTGGAAAGCGGTAACCTACGTCGGTCATAACTGGTCATAGTATGCCAAAACGAACGGAAGGCTGACCCCAGATTGCTAATAGAGTAAATCGTCAATTCCTTGTTCAAGCTGCTGCGCATTGCGGACTTACGCCATAGTGTTAGTGTTTTATCAGCAAGTTCGCTAGTTCTGTACGATGGATAAGACAGGGATTGTCTATTTAAACCAGGAGCCCTGCCTCAGAAGTCTAGTGTGCCGGTGTACAGCGGGCACCGGCTGGAATGCGCAGGCTGCTCAACAACGATGGTAAGGGATATGAAGGCCGATAAGGACAGGATTTTAACGCGTCTTGGTCGTGTCAAAGGTGCCTAAGTAGACAAGCGATAACGAATGGCTTATTTGGTGCAGCGAGTCGCGAAGCGGAGATCAGAAAGCGGCCGTCAAAGAAAGGAGTTCGCAGGGGAGCTTGAGCGCTGTTCCTGTCGGCGGTGAGGGACGGTTGGGTTGGAAATGCCGCCAAATAGGTAGACCTTTTTATTGCGATGTTAATGCAGTCTTTATCGCTGCATTGCTAACACAGTCTCGCGGGATGGCTGTTACGGAAATCGGTCGGGAGGCGTGGTTCTCAAAAGGTGGTGCAGTGTATCAGGACGCAGGCAGGTGAAGGCTTCTCGGTGATTATTGGTGAATTGGCAATTTCTCGTCGGCTTTCGATTGCGCTGCAATGACACCCTTTTCTGCCCTTGCTTCTCAGGAGGCGGCTGACAGGGGTGTACCGAAGGATGGGGAAGGCAGTCAACGCTCTGGCTGCAAGTCCAAGGAAAGGTAAAAATTAAAAGGAAGAAAAGCGAACGAAGGGGTCGGAAGGAGAAGGCAGTGCACAAATAGGACCAGAGTTGCCCGAGTTGGTCTGAAGCCTCTCGCTGTGGATTACACCCCGTGAACTACACTGGCTGTCGGGACTGTGGAAGGTTGGTTAAGGAGAGAGAGGCGGGAAGAGAGGTGGAAGAATGGTTCAACTCGAGTTTCTTTAAGATTGTTGTCACTTTTGGTTGGCTGCCGGTGCGTGCTACACTAGGCCGAGCAGGCGCATAGAGGGTACCTAGCAGGTCACCTACCGCTGTACAGACGGGAGTCTGTAGCACCAGCGAGTAAGGGCCTGACCAACCACTGGCCAGCTTCGTCCCAAGATTGCCTGGGGACTATATTAGGGACTGGATTAGGGACTGGATTAGGGAGCCAGGTACCTAGACCAAGCCGGGTGGCTTTAGATTTAGGGGCGGATGATAAAGATTTTTAGCGGCCAGCCAGCCACGCTAGCCTAATCGACAACCCAATTTCCCCCCTGACTGCCTCCTACCGCCAGCCCGTGGCGGACGTGGCGGACGCGCCGGGAGCGCGCTAAACCCAACAGGCCGCTGACTTGGTGAATTTACCTTCGGCCTTATTAGATGCAGTGGACATTCCCCTGCCCGGTGGCTTCCAACTTGAAACGGCCACAATACCACAATCCCACAATAAACAAGCAAGCATGGTGTAATGTGCGCTAGTGCATGCATGCAACCAACCACGTCCCTGGAGCATCGGGAGGCACATGCTTGCTACACGGCTCTGCACATGGGTGTTTATACTTATATGCCTCCGGTATCTCGGCAGCTGACCAGTCAGTACCCAGGAATATACGTACATACAGTAGTAGGCAATAGGTATGTATGTAGGTAGGTTTGTTTGGATGTATATAGATATAAGTATACCCCAATCCGCAGAAAGATTCCTGTACTGTCAAGGAACCCCGAGCCAGAAAACACCAATGTCTTGCCATGCGGCGTCACGTAAATCCTCACGATATCCACCCGATGTGCTGCGCCATGTCAAGAGGCAAAATATAGGTACTCGGTTAGCAATCCGTCGAGTCTGGATTGTTTCCAGAATTTTGTTTACACGGCACATACTGTCAACAATATTTATTATTAGTACACTACATCGTGTTGTATATCTAGTAACTTTTTGAGGCGTCTTAGATACTGTCACTTATATTATTCTTGTTAGTCATGTATCATTCCAATGTAAACCGCCTCTTTCAATACCTATTCTTGTCCCTGCCGCAAACAACCTGATCCTTATCTCCTCGACATTTGCTACCTTGAAGTCTAGACAACTTACTAAAGTGTGTCTGGTTGACGAGGCGGTGAGGCAAAATACTGTCACACCCCCCCTCTCAACCTACCTACACCACCTACACTACCAGAATTACCACCTATTTAACAGCTGTTTTCAAAGCTATTTAGACGAAATGACTCGCCTTACAACGCCTACGCAACAGCCTTCGTTGAAGCAAATAGATACGCCTAAAAAAGCTGAACTTCAAGCTATTATATGGTTTCGAGACGCTAGACAAGCCCTTCGTACAACTGCTAAGAAAGGCTAGGCAAAGCTATCTCAACAAACAATTAACCAGTGGGTTAAAGGGGTGCCTGAACGGCTGCTAGATGTAATTAATACTAAAGGTCAATATACTGGCCATTAGGGGTCTGAATAGCTTCGAAAATAGCTGTTAAATGGTGGTAATTCTGGTAGTGTAGGTGGTGTAGGTAGGTTGAGGGGGGGGGGGGAGGGGGTGTGACAGTATTTTCCCTCACAGCCTCGGTTGACTAAGGACGCAGGTATTTATCTACATATATACCATTGGATCGAGAACTGGGTATCAAGGCGAACGGGAAACCAATTAGAAAAGAGGTATGACCAGGTGCATGCTGCTATATGTATATAAGTTCGCACTTATATGATATATCCAGTCCATAGGTGCTCTCATGCACCTCCAAGACCCTTGTCCCGCCCACGTCACTCCATAACGCCGCTCGCATCATGGCATTATGAACACCTACGTCAGCCTAACATTGCGTTACTCCCGTACTCAATGTTCCCTCCCAGCCTCCAAGTGGCAAGAGCAGGTATCATAACTGCCGTCATCAATACTACACCTCCTCCGGGGACAAATTATCTCTGACTTGCTCGAGTATATCCCCAGTCGCTTTAGAAATGATCAGATCTTACGTACCTATGCAGCCACGTAGGTACATTGTAAAAGTCACATGCTCTAGTTATTGGTATTTTTCGCTATGTCTTGTTTTTATGCCTCTTTTTCTACTTCGATCTTCGTCGCATCATGATAATGCGGGCAATATATGCAGTGTAGCAGATTATGGATACACTGCGCAGCGCATAGATAGATATATGCCTGCTTATCTATCTGGTTCAGCTGTCTCTTGCTGCGAACTGTGAATCTACAGCTTCTGCCCCGTTTTCTCTCCCGCTCGATCTGGTGCCACAGCAGATACGAGTGTGTTATGATAACGAACTCGATGTAAATAGCTGATTATTTATCTCTACATATAACGAAGGCCATATTAATTATATTGAACTCATACATACTCACTCTCTTGCCTATCATACATGTCATTCGCGCGCATGATATGTGGAGGTGGCTACTCTTGCTTAATAGCCGGCAGTGATGTGTGGCGCTTTTTACATATTATTTGGCGATGATAAGAGGTGCATATAAGAAATATGGTGATACCATAACTGATGAAATAGCGCGGCTGAAAACTATCAAGGTGTATATGGCTACAGGTCGCCTCGTCATCCACATGAACAAATGCTGATAACGCAAGAGTCAATTCACGGACCAATTCACGGACTTCAGCGCACTTATCATTGTTTCGGTTGAACTGAACTTATTGATATCTGGTAATGGTTTTATTTTTCATATAGGGCGCGAATTATAAAGCGAAGGGAGGTGATAGGAAACAAGAGAGAAAATATTGGTTGACAAGTAAGTCGATAAGTCGAAACTCAGCACCTACGATGCAAGATGAAGATGTCGATTATGAGCCATGGTGAGCCGAACCTTATGACAACTCATGAAATTTCTAATTTGCTATATTCAACGCCATAGTTGGGAATCCGATTAACGCTGGTCTTAGTTTGTTTTCGCAATAGAAATGATCGGGGTCGCCCCTTTTCCGACTTTTAGTATATACTTCATTCATTGCTGTTAGACGTAGCCTATAATCTAACCTAACAAGTGGCGGAACGTCCCTGTGGATGGATAAGACGCTCGAGGCAACTAGGTTTCCTGACGATATAAACCATCAGTAAACATATATGAGCGTTGCGTCCTTATTCTCGCCTCTGGAATTTCTCGAACTATCCGAAGCTTCAAATGTGGCGTCTGAAAGGCTAACCATCACCTTCATCGGGGTACGTAACCCTCAATTTAGCAAATCCTGCTGCGTACTGCAATACTGTGAGCCATTTCCCGAACAGGATAAAACTATAATAATTCATTAGAATTAGGTAGTATTTTACGTGACAAAATAGAAACTGTCGCACTAGATGACGACGCGCGAAGCAAACATATCACGCTTCATGCAATCAAAACTTGTAGTTTGATCGTACAGGATACCATACAGTTGATTTAGTTTATTATGTGCTTCACCTTCCCCGATGGTATTTATTATGTTTGCCACATATACTCGCTAAGCGCCAAAACCTTCTCGCCCATCTGTCTCTTCGCAGCCGCGTTGACGCCTCTCTCGGGATCGGCAAGTTGTACACTATAACACAACTCGACGAGGGCCTTGAGCTCGTCATAACTGAACCTCTCCGTCTCGGGAACAGAGCCCTCCTCTGCCTCTTGCTCCTTATCTCGCTTTGCCTTTTCCACGATCACATCGACACCTTCTTGGAATAATGAATAATATTTGGTGGCTCGGGCGAGATCTACGTCTGCCTCGATGTTCTTGAGGTTTTGCTGCAAGACTAGGATATTGAGCTGCATGCGCTCGCAGCCGCGCATGTTCATGGGTTGTGTGGACAGCGCGTTAGACACAAGATATGAGTTGATGAGAAGGCTGAGGCCGGTTCGTACAAAAGCGATTTCCCGATCGCGAAGGAAGCGTACCACCGTTTCATCGTAGGCGATCAGCTCGGCATTCAAGGACAGAATCTGTGGATCGGGCTCTTTGATCTCGCGATCTCCAAGAACGTAGGGCGCGGTCTCTGGCGACAGTGCCACGCGGAGGGACTGAATGATGCGACATCGAATTTCCATATGAAGTGTGAGGAGGACGGTGCCCGCCAGCTCTTCATATGAAGATACAATTCGGTCAAATGATCTGTACAAACAGTTAGATTAAGACCACGTTGCACAAAAGTGAGGAGTGAGTGTGCTTACTGAACAGTATCCTGTGTCATCGGCAGATACACAGGACCTTGCTGCTCTCCATTGGCTTTACTGGGATCATTTAGCAGGGTCCAGCGTCGGCTCTGATCCTTCGGCATCGTGGGCTGTGACGAATCCGTATTATGTCGAGTAATATGTCTCAAGCCAACAATCTTGGTCGTAAGCCATTTCATACTAGTATAGAGCAGACATAATGACGTGATCACATCTCGATCTTGAATTACATCGCTGGCTTCAAGGGAGCGCTCGTTGGTACGCATTATGAGTAAACCGACTTCCTTCTCTATCAGCTGACGGTCAAGGGTATCAGACGTCCAGAGCTTCTGGATAGTGTCTTGAATTTCACTTTCTGTAGTCACCAGTTCTGCCGAGAACCGTAGATCTTGCGACGCCGTATTCGTGTCTTGGGCCTTTGCGACCAAGGACTTGAACCATGTGGAGCATCTTTCGTAATAACGGTTCATTTGCGATATAATGAGAACACTAAGAGCCTGGTCGTGAGGAATAGTGCCAAGCATACGACAGAAAGCTGTGACAATGGTGAAGAATGCAGTTGTTCCCTTGAAAACTGGTCGTCGTGCTGCTGAACGCCAGCCCGAGTCTTGTTGGAATGAATCGACTTCGCCAAATACACTATCGCTAAGTTTGCCCAATGTCTCATCCAGTTGGGGTTGGAAAACGTTGACCAAGAAATTATCAAGGAAAGACGTCAACGCGCTCGCAGCCAGATCAGTACCAGGAGGTACAATGGCCTTCAGCCTCTGGATGAAGATGAGGGTCGGCGGTAAGAGTAGACTCATATTGAACACGCTAGGTTCCACTAAGGATTTATAGGTGCCTGACGTATTTCTATTGTCGAGACCTCCGCCAAGTGCGCTCTTTCGCGACTCTTTCCCAACTAAAGATGTCTTCTTACCTACTGCTTGAGACTTTCGAGAATTGGAGGTAAGACCCGGCACAGCGGCTTGTATGATGCTGTCTAGAGCTTCGTACTCAGCCGACATCTCCACAGATTTCTGATCTGCTTCCGAGAATTTAAAGAGACTTTCCCTTTGCGTATCTTGGTTCCCATTCACGGCCGGGCCATGTCTGAGGGACGAAGCAGATTGGTAGATGTCTGCGTCCGTAGTCACATAGTTATGAAGAAGCGAACGTATTTCGTTCTGATAGAGATTCCACAGTTCTCTGAAGCTTCCAAGGAGCTGTGGACTATTTCCAGCACCTTCTCGCCGGGCAAGAGACCTGACGGCCTCGTGGAATACACGGTGCCCTTCAGCGATGGCTTCGAATTTCCCGTACAGTGTCCATAAAAGATCGTATATGACATCAGCTCGCATCTGGGTTTCCCTGTCGCTATAGATATGGAGCCCTTCGCTGTTGCTAGATCCTCCGCGTAGTGAACTCGGGTGTCTTTGATCGACGTCATTGATAGTCTCGTTCACGATGGAGAAGAGCTCCACAGGGAGTCGCTGGTTCAGTGTGTCCACGGCGCTCTCCAGCCTCCCTAGTTTATTAAGGGATTCGGCGAGTAGGGCAATGTACCAGGACGTGTCCGCTTCTGGATTCTTTGAAGGATCTTCGGTCACGGGGCGTTCTAAATCCAAGGTGTCGAGCACGACATGGAAGGGGGTAATCACAGCCGAATCGCCGTAATTCTGGTTGTAGGCGCCCTGGTTCTTGGCCAGACTCTGCCAACGTTCCTGGCAATAAGGCGACTTGAGATAGAGATGCTCGTGTAGCTCTTCCACGAGAATATCCATCAGAGCCGTCTCCTGGTTCGCCAAATAGCTTCGAAGATCGGACAAGGCACCTATGTCGTCAAGCTCGGGTTTCCGCAGCTTGCGCAAGGCATTCTGCAGGACCTCGACGGCTGTCAGAAAGCGCTTCTCGGATATGCGAGCCTCGAGCTGGTCGGGCACGGTGCGCAGGTCCTCAAGCTCATTCAGAGTCTGCAGGACGTCGTCGTACATCTGTGATGACCTGTACAGCTTCTTGAGGTCGGGATCGGAGACACACAGGCTGTTCTTTGAAGCGGCCAGCGACTCCTTGAGGGTGCGCACGCGCTTCTGCGAGGCTTGTATGCTGCCCTGGATCTTGTGGAAGGTGCCGATGGAGCTGTTGAAGCCCTGGTGGTGCTCGTGGACGATGCCCTTCAGCGAGTCCTGCAGATAGCGGTGCGTCTTCTTGAAGTTGGAATGCTCGTGGGCACGGCCGACGGAGCTGCTGTCGAGAAGCTGGAGAGCGAGGGACACGGGGATGCAGTCGCTCTGGATCATGGACGGCCACTCGGTCTTGATGTGCTCGAGCACCTGGGTGATCTGGCGCTCGGCGTTCGTCTCAGCGGCGCGCGGGCGTCTCGATGATGGCGCACCCGGAGGGGGGCGGCCCGAGTCGAAGGGTGCGCCTCGACCACCTGAATCGTATCCGTCGTCATCTTGTCTCACATAGCCACCGTTGCGGTACGACCCGCCAAACCTGTTGGACATGGTGATGGCTGCGTTGGCGATGCATTCGGCGGGCTGAATCGAGGGCGGCGGCGCACTATAGCATGCCACGTCGGTCCCTGGCCACTGACGGACGGCCCGTCTCGAGCGCACCGGACTGGTATTCCGCAGCTATATTCTGGCTTCGTCTCTTGTATCTTTCGTGTTAGTCGCCCAGATACAAACTCACGGTCGCTATTTTGGTTGTTGAAAAAAGGTGTCAGTGTTTAGATTATGTAGGTTAGTTAAAAGTCGATACCTACCTGTGACGATGCGTTAGATCAGGTCTTGGGAGTTTCAGCCATTGTATAGGTGATGCCTAGCAGGGATTAGCTCTACTTATAACTACCTCTGTGAGTGCCTAATAGGTGCTAAGTACCTGTAGGCTGTAGTTAAGTTCATACCTGTATACACTTCCAACTTAGTGAAATGCTGTGTTAAAGACCTTACTAGCATCACCACCCCCAACTTGATAAGTTTTAAATATATTTTCATTTTATATGAGGTTGTATGAGACACAGTTCCGTTCCACAATGCCTACTCGGATCCCCAAACCCGAAGACTTCACACACCTTGAGCCATCCCTCAAGGTCTCACTAGTGTTCCCCGAGGTCCCAGAGACAACAACTTCTATTCTCATCCTCTTCCACGGGTTAGGAGACTCGGAGTCGTCATTCGCAAAATTCGCGAAGAACATAAATCTGCCCGGCGTCCTCGCCATCTCAGTACGCGGCATCTCACCGTTACCGCCATCTCTCCTAGGCTTGCCGGGGTCCGATGCAACGGCTCCCACGAATCATTTTCACTGGGGAGATGACTTGACACTTTCCTCCACTGGTGATCTAGATCCCGACCCGGGCTTCTCCAAAGCTGAGCAGCTGGTCTTGGAGCGCCTCATTCGGGAGACTCTTATCGGCACATGTGGATGGGAAACGACAGACATCCTGCTCTTTGGCTTCGGACAGGGTGGCTCTCTAGCCCTCGGTCTTGCCTCCAGGCTGAGGAGTGGCGAGAGGGTCACAGACATCACAGCAGGAGAGGGCGCTCCTGGAATTGCTTTTAAAGGGGCTGTGTCCATTGGCGGGCAGTTACCATCAAGTATGATACCCACCTTGAGTGCAAGGAGCAAGGCCCGGACGCCTGTCTTAGTCTGTCATGGGAGAAATAGTGAATCGCTCGACAGTGACGCAGTTGAGCTCCTGAAAAAAGAGTTCACCGACGTTCGTGAGATCAAATGGAAGAAATTCGACGATGGAATGCCCCAAAGCCGCGAGGAGATGCTACCTATAATGCAGTTTTTCGCTGAGAGATTGCGAGCGTGGTGATGTCTCGACGATTTTACAGTCAGAAGATCACCAGGTCATATCAGCCTTCAACATCCAGCATGCTGGTAGGAAGCCAACCGTTTCTTCATATCATCATAAGCGTGTTATGGATCAAGCAGTCTGAGCTACCAATAGCCCGGGGCCATGTTCCATACTTAGATCAGACTCTGCACAAGTCACAGAAAATGAGAATCACACTACATAAGCCGGTAACCTATGACTGGGTGGAAACAGAGTCAATAGAAAGCCGAGCACCCAGCATTCACATAACTTCACCTTTACAGGAGCTATGCCGCCTTTTGCATGATGCACGCAATAATCTCCGAAGCCGAGTACACGATTTTCTCAAGAGCCGCGAGTTTGCCTACTATATGGGGATAGCGATCACCATGCCTTCAGAGAATCGGATTTGGAGACGAGCAATTACAAGGTCTGCATTGATAATGCCCCCAACTCTCGCAAGAACGCTCGAAAGTCAGGGTTTCTTAAATTCGTTCAATTCAACGTAAGTGAAAAAAATAATTCTACAAAACGCCGAGGCCATGCTATGCTATACTATGCTGGATATAAGTCAAGTGTATATACGCTCGCGTCCTTGCAAGATGTTTGCTGCCAATGGCAATATAATAGTGCTACCGATTGGGCCAGCACAGGGGTATCATGGGGTCGACATCTTCATTCGGCCCGAGTAGAGGGTATAAACAATAAACTGCATCACCACTTGGGCGCTTATCTGCACTGGACGAAGTGGTCGGTTTTATAGGATGCAAGTGCTCGGTTGGCGATATTATCGCGTCGGGTTGTTCAGGTACCCCAAGTCCGATCTGAGTTTCGCGAAGTTCATGGTCTGCGTCAAGTCTTGTGTCGCGGATGCCAGATGATGTTGCCACTGACTCATTGTCATCGAGGTTCACAGATTTACGTTCATGAATTTCAGAAACAAGAACAGAATTCTGGTCTACGCAATCGTAGAATAGCATAAAAACTCCACCTTGAGCTAGTACCGTCTCTTCGGTAGCCTCCCAAACTGTCTCATCGCTCAGTCGCCACCATTTTGATTGCGAGTCTTTGATATCTGGTTGGGAATCTGATTCTGCTTCGTGACTAAATTTCTCTTGGTCTTCGATAGGCAGTTCATCTTTCCCCTGAGAAAAGTCTCCAGGACTATCCACCGGCCCAGGGTGTTTCCTGTAACAGACATAATGCCCATTTTCATGTCGTCCCTGGTGAGTGATAACGGCTTTTAGCTCGTAGATTGGGCCACTAATTTTCGAGGGGCTGTGATCACCAGACACCATGGAACTTTTTGGGTCAGAAGTCCACTGCTCTTCGACACCTTGTGTCTCCTGGGCAGACATCTTGCTATCACTATCCTTCGAGGGATGTGCACCTGCACTCCCAAGGCACCACGGACCAAGATCCAGAGTGCTTGGGAAGCGGACTGCCGCTAAGTTTTTGAACATCTGACCCGTGTTCTCGTCGAATACAGAACGATTGACATGGATGGCAAGACTTGAAGGTGGACGACCGATCACCATTTGTTTCGTCTTGGTTGACGATACTCGATGCTGTTTAGAAATTTTACACTTGTCACTTAGTGTTTGCTCATCGAAATCTTCATCCTCCAGGGCCAGTTCCACAGCGTTGAGCCGGGCAAGGGGTTCACGCATAGTTTCTTCCAATGAGCCGACCTCTTTACTTCGGCCTACGATAATCTTCAAGAGCCGTTGAATCTTTAACAGGGTGCATTTGGCGCATTCAACACCTTCGATCGATTCAAGAGCGGTGTATGAGTCTAAGCGCTCGTAGAGATCATGGTCACCTTGATCGATACCTAGATTCAGAGTGATGCAGTTGAAAGGTATCATAGAGAGACCTTCAGAGTAGTGACACTGAACACAGGCGACTCGTTGGGCAACCAGACCCTCAAGAGGATTCTTGGTGCGGACCTCGGACGCAGATTTGCCGAGAGTAGAGAGGGACTGATATCCGCTGTCATCACTGTGCTGGCTCTCAGTCGTATCATCCCTGAGGCCAACAGCCTCCAAGCCTACTGGGCGCTGGTGGGCAATAGCGACTTTCGTAACTTCTTTTTCCACTTCTTCTAGTATCTTTGAGTAATACTCCTGGGCGTCTTGTTGTTGCCACGTGTCAAGCGACTTCAGTTTCTTGGGCGTCCACAGAGTCGTGCCATTGTTTCGCGAGTCTACCAATTTCGATAGCAAGTCTCGCAGCGTTGCGACCGAGCTTGAGTCTCGATCAGAACTGATAGTTTCGGAATTTTCCAAAGCACTCGCGAGATATTCCGGGAAAGGCTTCAAGGAGGACAGGCTCTGGAGAATACTGTTTTGAAAGCAGGAATTATCGTAGTTCCCCAGGCCGGGGGGCTGATCGACCATCTGCTTCGCTTTAATGTTGGACAACGAGGAGATGCTCTTCCCAGCATGCGTCACGGCGTTGATAATGCTATTGGGTTTATCCATACCGAGAATTCGGCGAAGCACGTCGCTCTTTGCGGCATAGGAGCTGGACTGGGCCGGCAACGAGGACTCGGGCACGGGAAATAGAGGCGGATGAAGCCAACTATCAAGGGCGTAGAGGAGTCTCGCGGGCGTGGCTGCGATTATCAGGTCCCAGAGGAGCTCTCCAGGATGTCTCACATGGGCGAAGGGAGCAGAAGAATGCAGCGACTGGTAGAAGATAGTGAATAAAAGAAGGCCGAAGGGAACGAGGATGCTCGGCTGCAGAACGCGATCCCATAGACCGCCGCCGTCAGTCAAGTGTGAGGGAGTGTAGAGACGAGAGTGGTCGAGCGGCCGTTCGAGACGGGTAGATTGCATCCTGGTAATATGGTGTTATATGTGAGCGTCTGATGAGTGAACGGCGGGCGGTGGTAGCAGAGGCGTTAGTAGTCGTAGTTATGTTATGAGTAGCAATAGCGGTCGTGGTTGTAATCGTGGTTGTAGTTGTGAAATCGCCGTATGTGGGCGGTAGGTGAGATGGCGACGAAACAAACGGCAGCGGAAACAGATAGGCAGGCATGTATGCGACGAATCCTGTGCTAAGAAAGTAAGGCGTCGAGTAGGACCGTAATCTGTAATCTGCTATTCAAGTTGACAAGGAGGAACAGGTCTATAACAGACACGCAATGCCATTGCGGCAGTGAAAAGCAGCAGTGCGACAAGGACGGTTCGCTGGTTCGAATACCTACATGCTCAGGTAGGGTGTAGTGAGCACATCACGTTGCGCGAGAGACAGGGTATTACTAGGTATTATTGAAGACTGGAAGTGGTGTGTACTTAAAGGCGGTCCCAGCAATGATAAGTTACGATTGCAGGCGCCAAGCCTGCCGATGCCTTTTTCAGGCCCGCATGCACATACACTGCGACAAACTAACCTTATTAGTGGAGACAGGGTTATCCCACATTGTGTACTAGATCTACCATCTGTTGCTAGGTATTTCTATTCTGACCCGTGCTTTACAACAAAAAAAAGAAAAAAAAGAAAGAAAAAAAGCTATGAAGCATGAGGCTGAATTCTTTAAAAAGGCGATATTTTAGTAGGTAGGATTCAGGGGCAATTATGTAATATAAAAGCTGCTAGAAGTATACCACTTAGGTACATGAACCTGTACATTACTAACCGGCAGCGTTAGGTAGCCAGTAATATCAACTATAATTCTGACCCAGCATCAACAAGCCCACCTAGGTCAATTCGGGCTAGACCGGGCCGATGTAGGCGGTTTTCATGACCATTGTAGGTGCAGCACGAAAAGCGGGAAAAGTTAGAATCTATCATATCTAGGCACAAGTCTTAGTGCATAGTGCTACCAGAACTTCTATCTACCTACCTCTGCTAGGCAAATCATCGCCCCAGATACGCAGAAAATGGCTAAAGGCACAATATCAAAGAAAAAGAAAGGTACTTGATTTAGAAACATTAGATCTGACACCGTCCCCAAGACTGACAATATTTTGTACCACCGTCTAGCCCCTTCAATACACTCACGCGCCGCGAGGCGAGCGACATCTCCGGGCATTGACACCGACAAGTCTCTCAAGGATGTCAAACCCCCGCCCGAGTCCGTCGACAATCGCCCCTCTGTGTTAGCAATACACAATGGCGCCGGCGTGTCCAAAAAGCAGAAGAAGGGCAGGGCCCTGAGCAGCAAGGCACGGAAACGGCACGAGAAGGCACAGGACCGCGCCGCCACCATAATGGAGCGCACGGAGAAGAAGGTGACTTTGAGCAAGAACCAGTCACGAGCAATCCAGACCAGGAGCAAAATGTGGGATGAGATCAACAAGGACATACCGTTGAATAAGAGCCAGGCGGAACAGAAAGGACAGGTTTTGGGTAACGGGAATGACGCGGATGGATCCGAGTCCGAATTCGACGATGAGATGGGTGAGGTAGCGGAGGAGGCCGGAGCAGGGCTCGCAAGTCAGCAGGACAGCGCCGCTGAAATCACGATAGATCAAATTGAGGAGGATGGCATCTCATGATAGCGGTAGGCGGGGCAGCTGTCTTATTCACTAAAATCAGGTGCAGCTAAGGAGGGGCAGGTATAATGTCGGCGTTCAGGACGGTGTGTTTTCAAGATACCTGAGCTCTTTCGAGGTCGAGTTGAGTGTCCGTCTCAACTTCGACCTTCTCGAATTCCCTAAATTCATCCCTACAGGAATTTTTCATGTCCTGCGATTTGTGATATCGGATTTCCTGTGCAACCAAAGATCTGCATTAAACCTGAAGCTTACAGGCGGTGCTGAGTGGGTCTGTTTCCCCCACCAGCCGCTAAGATAACAGCCCGAGCTCTTATCGCCTCCAGATTCTGTCCAGAGTTGCAAGGGTCCACTTGCATGCCAAGCCTCTCGACCTTCAAGCTCACCCTAAAAGATAGTAATTCAGCTTCACGCTCATGCTAGGCATTAGTCGTCCTCGGAATTCAATCAGGCCTACTTTTTAACACACAACAACTTAGAGTCTCCACTAGCGTACCTCCAGATCCGTCAGTGTAACAGTAAACGTCTCTCCAATCATGCCGCCAAAGCGCATGACCGCAAATCCCGTCCGGCCTGCACGTCATAGGGCAGGCAAAGCCACAGGCGCGTCTTCCGCGTCCGAATCCGGATCTGACTCTGACGCGAGCGAGGCCGAAGCTGAGCAGCCGACCAAGCCGGAGCACAAGATCGCGCCTCCGCCAAAAGTGCTCAGCGCCGGCCGGATCGTGAGCAACCTCAGCAAGGTCGATCTAAACGAGCAGAGGCGACACGGCCAGGAAGCCGAAGACCGACGCCAGGCTGCCGAGAAGGCGGCCCATATAGCGGCCGAAGAGGGCTTCGTTACAGAGGAAAGCGAGGAAGACGAAGATGGGAGCGAAGAGGATAGCGACGAGGAAGAAGAGGAAGAGAGCAGCGAAGACGAAGCCCCACGGCGGCTGATGCTGAAGCCTAAGTTCATACCCAAGAGCCAGCGCAACGCGGAGAGCAGGGAGGCTGCGGCGGCAAGGGATGAGGGGGAGGCAGCCAAGCTAGCTGAAGAAGAGGAGGTTCGCAAGAAGAAGGCCATGGACGAACTGGTCGAGGAGCAAATGCGCAAGGACGCTGCTGCGCGCGCGGCAGGCAAGAAGCACTGGGATGATATCGTGGACGAGGAAGACGACGTCGACACGGAAGACGAGAAAGACCCCGAGGCCGAGTACGCGGCATGGAAGCTACGCGAGCTCAAGCGCATCAAGAGAGAGCGCGAGGCCATCGAGGCGCGGGAGAAGGAGCGCGAGGAGATCGAGCGCCGCCGCAACCTGACGGAAGAGGAGCGCAAGGCCGAGGACGAGGCCTTCCTAGCCCAGCAGAAGGAGGAGAAAGATGCCAAGGGCAAGATGTCGTACATGCAGAAGTACTTCCACCGCGGCGCCTTCTACCAGGACGACGAGGCCGCCGAGTCCCTCGCCAAACGCGACATCATGGGCTCGCGATTCGCCGACGACGTCAAGAACCGCGAATTGCTCCCCCAGGCGCTGCAGATGCGCGACATGACGAAGCTGGGGAAGAAGGGCGCTTCCAAGTACAGGGATCTGAAATCTGAGGATACGGGCCGCTGGGGCGAGTTCCGCGATACGCGGCCTGGGAGGGGGGACTTTGATCGCAGCGATGTCGACGATAGGTTTAAATCGGATCGCTATCACGAGAGGTCTGGGCCCGGAGGTGCGAATGCTGTACCGCTCGGTGATCGTAAGGAAGCCAGTCGTGCACCAGACGGTCCTAGAAGTGGTCACCCTCGGAGAGATGGCGACAGGAATCGGGAAGAGGACAGAGACCGTAGCCGTAATCAGAATAGCTACCAGCCGCGTGACGATTATGATCGACGGAGGGGTCACTCAAGGTCGAAGTCTAGATCACCAGGAAGAAGCGCAAGAGATTATGATAATAGCCGGAGGAAACGAGACTCTTCGCGAGACGCTGGCCGGTACGAAGGTGATAAGAGAAGAAAGATAGAGTCTGGTAGGTAAACGGGGTAACATTGCGAAATACATCCAATACCGTAATGTAAATATAAAACAATTAATTAATTGTACCATATGGATCACGCCTCACCGTGAGCCTGACAAACATTTTTCATGACTTTTAGAGATCATTGGGTCATACCTAAATACTATATGCTATACAGAGAGCTATAACCGGCCTATATCCTCGTGATTTCCACTCTTGCTCTTTCGAAAACCTTGTGGCTGACCACGGCGGCGTTGTTCATCTCCTCTTGCGTCAGCTGAGGCGGGTAAAGTGTCAAGCGAGCGTATGTGCCAGGCCCTCTCCTCTTGGAGAGATAGCCCGGATTAATCACCAGCACACTTTCTACGACCTAGAGCATGATTTAGGGATAAATTTCGTAAGCTTAGGTTTTAGGGTGATAACTTACTCTCGCAAATGGCGGCAGCGCACTCGGGACGACAACAACGTCAGGTCGAACGTTTACCATCTCGCCGAGTTTCAAGTAGCTCGTGTCTAGATTCGCTCCGGTTGGTATGCCTTCTTCCGTTCCGACCTTAGGTAATTTCGATCGGTCCACTGGGGGGAAGATGGGGAAGTAGTGACGCTGCTCGATCAAATAACGGGATACCCTTGATATCAAGTTTTGCGTTCCTGTCTTACCGCCGACGAGTTCCTCGTGACGCAGATCCCATAAGACGTCCTGGGATGATATCCCCAATACCATCTCGTTGATAGAAAGCGTCATGGGATTGCCGATGAACTTAATTGTCTTGTTGAGACCGAGGTCTTTCCTCGGGAAGTGCTCTTGGGGCCAAGAAACGTGCTTGTCGATAACATCGCGGACAGAGGGAATTAAGAGGATAGTAACGTGGGGGTTGGAAGCTACAAGCCGATTCAAAGCTGGTGAGATCAAGTACTTGAACACGGTAGACATGGTGGCGGTGTCAGGTTCGGCCATGGCCTCTTCAGGGAGGTCGAAGTCGCCCGTAGCAATAAGTGGATGATCAACATCGATAAATGGTCCAGTCAATACCAGCACATCCGCGTAAGTATCCGCCGCTTGGCTACAGAGGGCGTGTAGCGGCTCGAAATCAAGGTTATCATCGGCCGAATACGGCCCCGAGCCGAATATGATATTCAATGGAGCTGGTTCATCGTCAGAGTCCATTGCATCAGGGCCGCCGCGAAGTCTTTCTCTGTGTGCCTCGATAGCCGCCGGCGCTGACGCAGCGTTGTGTAGTAAGGGAATATCCAAGAGTTCTCGAACAACGAATTCCTGTCCAGAAGAATTGATGCCCCTGAGAGCCACGATCTGTCCCGGGAAGAACTGGTAGTTCCCGTTCAACTTGTCCAATTTTAGAGGAATCCTTCGGCCGTTTCCTATACGCCGTGACGTCTCTAAAACAAGAGAAGCAGCGTTCAGCCTACCCTCGGATGAATCCGACGCTATGCGACCAACAGCAACGATCTCTGTCGTACTCTGGCTGGCGGCACTGCCGAACTCTTCATCGTCTATCTTGTGATGGTCTCTCACGAGGATCATGAACTCGTCTATCCGGTCGTCTAAAATTTCCGATGCCTCTGATGCCTTCATAGCTAGGGTTTTATAGCCCAGTTTCTTCTGATCGGAAGTAGCTGTTAATTTGATGCGTGACTCCCCAAACGGCGCAATGGGGAGTTCAGCTGGTTTTAAATGTTCGTTCAAGACTTCTATGAGCTCTCCAGCATTTTGTCGGCTATTGAATGACAGTGCTCTGGTGACAGTCAGAGACGTGATACAGCTGAATACAATACAGAATGTGACTTACGGGACCGCATTCATAGACTCGAGTTGATTTTCTAGGCGCGAGGGGCTCTTGTAGTCGGGCGAGCTGTTCGGCACGCTGTTCTTTACCCTAGACATAGAGGGCGTCTCGTTGGGATTTCTCCTTTTGACGGCGCTCTTGTTCAGTTTGCCACTACCCGGTGTGCTCGGCACCATTCCTTCTAACCTAAACCAAGATCAGCAGGGTGTCGTCGCAGTCGATGAATAGAATCGAGCATTTGGCGACGCACATTCCGAACACATCACCGCTATTTTTTGTGGCGGTGCGAGGGGTTGCCCCTACGCGCTTCTCAGTCTTGATCTGGACTTGGTGCGCTCTGTTGCTCCGCTCCAGGGCGTCTAATAAGTCTTGCTTCAGGGCTCCCAGGGTCTGGACAGACAGCTTCATCTCGTCCATATCTAGCTTGATACAGTATGATTCCCATTTGAAAAAAAGGTCCTGAGCACTGATTGAGTGCAGCTGCATGATAGATTTTAGCTCGACGAGAACATTGTGTTCAAGCGGCTGGCCTCCGCTCCCGAAGAGCTCGTTCAATTCTTGTGTCTCTGCATCAGCCATGATGACGGCGTTGATGGCGATGACGAATATAGTGTTCTGAAATAATGTTATAATATTGTAAGCATCAAAAGGTCACCTTTCAGTGATCAATGTGTTCCTAGTAGAGTGTAGTCAGTCACTTTATCGCAATTCGTCGTCAAAATTTCCGAAGCTATTGAGCCAGAGGTCGACAGCGGCGCGTTTGAGACGCGTCAAGGCGTGTTAAGTGGTTCAAAAGTGGTTAAATCGACAGGGGTTCCTGCAGCCAACCTGCAGTGTAGGACTCGCCAAAGTTGCCCGGTATTTTTTAATTCTCCACTATTTATAAGTCGCCCGCTTTGCCGTACCTGACACAATATAATAAGTACTCAAGGATAAGGAACTCCGGCCATAACTTGTCGATAATTAGATGTCTACAATCTTTCAATGATATTCTCTGAGCTGTTGTTACACTACGCAAAAGAATACGCAATCGAGAGGATCCTGTACAGTATATGTATCTAATATATACTATACTACGTAGAAGTTACCTTACACATACATGTACCTACCTGCACAGTCGGCAGCCTGCCAAGGGCGCTCAATAAGTAAATGCTAGTCTGGCCCCAGTCCAAATTTCAATTGGTCTGAATGTTACAGACCCGAATACGCTGATTTCAGCTACAAAGCGCCTACAACATTGCGTCCCCCTTATTGGTGAATTTCTCTTATTTAATTGTCTTTCCTATTCTCTCAAGCTTCGCCATTCTGTACTACAAACCAGACCTCGGCATCTCACATATTTCACTATCTTTTTTCGCCATGGCTAGCGCTGAAACATCGACACCGCCCTCGAGCGTGTCGGTGCTCGATGAAAAGAGAGATGGCTCACTATCGGTCCCTCTAGAGACTCCTCCAGCAACCAGTAAACCCACAGCAAACCCTCCTCTCACTTCTGAGCAGCAATCGAAATATGATTGGCTTCTCGACAGAGTAAAGGGCTGGACAGATGTACCATCGACCAAGGGCAAAAATGAATCGTTGACCGATAATGAGAAGATGTGGCTCACGAAAGAGTGCCTCCTGAGATATCTCCGGGCCACCAAATGGGATCGGAATGACGCTGAGAAGCGCCTGCTAGAGACCCTGACCTGGCGGAGGGATTATGGTGTCGAGGATTTGACTGCAGATTACATTAGCCCGGAGAACGAGACTGGGAAGCAGGTCATCGTTGGCTTTGATAAGCAGGGTCGCCCATGCCACTATCTCAACCCCGGACGCCAGAACACCGAGGTCACCCCTCGGCAAGTGCAGCACATGGTCTTCATGCTCGAACGTGTCATCGATCTCATTCCTGCCGAACAAGAGAAGATTTGCCTGCTCATCGACTTCAAAACCGGTACCAAGCGCACGAATACCGCTCCTGGTATCGGTCAAGGTCGTGAAGTGCTACACATTCTTCAGGCCCATTATCCCGAGAGACTCGGGCGGGCGCTCATCGTGAACGGTTAGAGAATTCAGACATCAACTTGTAGTGCAGCTGACGGCTAACAAAAGATAAACAGTCCCATGGGTGGTCTGGGGCTTCTTCAAGCTGATTACCCCTTTCATTGATCCCTTGACCAAGGAGAAGTTGAAATTCAATGAAGACATGACACAGTATGTGATTCCAGAGCAGCTGGCGACGGATATCAAGGGCGGTCAATTGCCCTTCGAATACGACCATTCTGTCTACTGGCCTGCACTTTCGAAGCTCAGCGATCAGCGGCGTGCCGAGAGACGACAGAGATGGGAAGCTGGGGGCAAGCTGATTGGTGAATCAGAGGATTATCTCAGAGGCCATGCACCTCACGGTGTGGCGGGTGGAAACTCCGAGGCATCTGAACCACCTAAGGAGCAAACTGCATAGGCAGCAAAGCGCAACCGGCGGTTTCGTAGATTTGCTAGAAAGAGAAGAAAGGGGGTTGGTCATGTCTAAACTTAAGACATCTCATCATCAATCCAAGAGTGCAGACACAACGGACTACTCATTCGGCCCAGTTTATAGAAACAATACAGAGGGTCGGACATTATACATACACACACATACATAGTATAGTTATATTAATCAGCATAATTACTCTCACATAGTTCGTCTGTGATTGAGCTACTCTCAAGAACCTATTCTATTTTCTATGTATTCGTTCAAGCCTAGTAGATGGGTGGGCAGTAGGACAAATAGGTACATATAGGTACTTGCACCACCTCTATCAGGGATTGAACTAGGGACCCACCAATGACAAGCTCTGTGCCAATGATGATAGACATTGATGCCCGGCCAGGGAACTCTCGACAGCTGCCTCAGACATCAGCCAAACCAGCCTATCTACCCTACTTCAACCGCAAATTCGAGAATAGCTCCGAACGAAACGACGAGACAGGCAGCAACAATCTACACAGTAAATACATTCGAGGATTTCAAGGCTGGAAGACACAATGTCCAATTCTCAAGTGCCCCGGGGCGGCACGAAAGAGCAGTCGGGACTGCGCTATCCGACCAGCGGCAAGACGATATACCACCGACCATTAAATCGGGCCAAGACAGCTGAGCTCAGCGGCGCGAGTTTCGCCTACCTCTTCTCTGAGATGGTGAACTACGCCTCGAAGAAGATTGAAAGTATCCAGGACCTAGAGAAGCGGTATGTCGCTTCTGCGCTCCTTTCTTTCCCTTTCCATCCTCTGCTCTCCCTCCCTGTCTCTTTATCTCGAAGTCGCACATCTCACACGCAATGCGTCCTTAGGCTCAACGTCCAAGGCCATCCCATCGGCCTAAAACTCCTCGACCTCCTCCTATACCGCGAGCCGGCACGATCGCAGACACGGCCCCTCAACATTATCACCCTGCTGCACTTCATCAAGATCAACGTGTGGCAACACCTATTCGGACAAGCCGCCGACGGCCTCGAGAAGTCGTCGGACCCGTCCAAACCCGACGAGTACATGATCATCGACAACGAACCGCTCGTCAACCGCTACGTCAGCGTACCGCGCGACATGAGCCAGCTCAACTGCGCCGCCTACGTCGCCGGCATCATCGAGGGCGTCTGTGACGGCTCGGCCTTCCCTGCCCGCGTCACCGCCCATACCGTCGGCAAGCAGGAAGAGGGCGAGATGTGGCCCGGCCGTACCGTGTTTCTCGTCAAGTTTGCGCCTGAGGTTATGGAGCGCGAGAGCTTCTTGGGCAAGGGCTAATGCCGCTGTTGTTGCTATTTCTGGTTATACTACATCGACTGGAGAAATGGGACAATGTGGTGTTTCTACTGATTGGGAATATAGCATGGCAAGGCGTTTTCGGATAGGCAACGGCGTTCTCAGGTTCACATTGCAGAGGATATCATTCTCCATTGAGGTTATGTGGCGGCTACAGTTTCATCAGCCAGAGGTCGTGGCATGTCGGGACTCCACCCTGCGTGCCTATCACGGGTATAAAAAACAAACGACCGAACTCCAGTACTAAAGGACGCAATTTCCCATGCCTCAAAACATCTTGTGCAGCCAGCACCAACCGAGTTTGCCCAGCATTATCGGCTTCTGGAATATCTAGAAGAGCGAAGATTCCAGCGCCTGCGACTCACAGACAATCGTTTCATCACCTCGGCAGCCCCTTATACAGATTCTTAGCCCCGCCAGCCGCACCCCCAACACGACCCGGCGCCGGCCCCTTCTTCATGAGCTCGGCGAGATCGAGGTCTTTCCAGGCAGGCTCCTTGTTGCGCTGCGTGGCCTTCTGGATGCCGAAGGCGGCGTGTTGGTCGGGCACGACGTCATCCTCGTCCTCCGGGTTGATGGGCTGGTGGTGAGGGGGCACGTAGATCTCGTCATCGGGCAGCTTGTCCTTGCAGAAGTCCTCGAAGAGGTCGGCGTCACGGGGCCGCTGCATGTGTATGTATGTGTAGCATCCGTCTTTATTCTAGATAGAGTGCGGCGGTACCCAGAGATGTTAGCCGATAGATACTGGTATGGTGCCTGAAACATAGAGCAGGGCACAATGGACTCTTGAAATTGGTGCTGCGTTACGTACCATGGTTGCTTTATGGTATATTTACCATTTAATGCATGTAACAAGAACAATTTCTGGGACTCTATCTTTGCAGGAAGAGCTTGAGGCTTGATGCTAGGTTAAGTTGCTGGTGTTGTTTTGCTTCCAGCCTGTAGCCAAACAGGGCAGCCAATTCCAATGGTGTAGACGAGTGCTGAGGTGGGGAGCACTGAGTGGGGTCAGATCTGCAAGCTCTCCAGAAGTACCGACAGGTACCTACCCCATACCAGTAGCAGCCATGTACTTCTATTATATCAAACCAAATTCATACTACAGTCTACCGATTCTCATACCCATATGTGTAACCTTCCGGCCGATGACAGTATCACAAGTACGATGTCATAATTTCCCGCTCGGGGTTTACAAAACGGTGATGGGAGTGTTTGATAGTGCGCAGCTGTTTCACAGTTTCAGGCCGCTTTGCTGTTCCTTCTCTCCTACACTGAACCGGCTACTTTCTGAAGACACTCGAGCTCCATGTTCCAGGGCAGAAGTACTCAAAGCATAACATCAAGCGCTTGCATCACTGGCTCTAGACTTGGAAAGGCATGAGAGGTAGACTTATGAAAGATGATTTCCATGTTCTCTAGAAGAGATCATTGATAATTCACCTGCCCTTTGATGACTGAATAGCTGAAACGCCGCAAATAGTCCATGATTGCCATATTCCATCTATCAGTGCATATTTTCCTTGCACTTCCATACCATCGATGTGTTGTTACTTCTGCCACCAACAAACAAATCGCACCAGCTTTCCTCGAAAATCATCGACGGCATCCACTTGAGTTGTATAACCAACCGCTTGTGAGGCGAAGTCCTCTAGGTCAAGTACACACCGACGCCCCAGCCCTGACCATCAATCCACCATCCTCGCTGTCCATTGGCGATGCACTCGTCACGTAGCGGTGAGGCCATGTACTGGGCGGCCTGGGCTCCCGAGATGGTGCTCTCGCCTAGGCGCTGCGGGCACACCAGTCCAGTGCAGTTGCCCGACACGATCTGGTAGCAGCCTTCCACAAGCTTAACAGAGATGTCGGTTGTGAGGGCAGTAAACTGTTCGATCACATTGTTGCAGTCCTCAACGGGCGGTGCTGGACCCTGCATATGATTAACGGTTTGTCAGTCACGATTGCCATGTATGAGATAAGGAGGTGCCTAGCCGGAGGAGGAGGACCGGCCCATATATTGACCTAGTGGTGATTATCGGTGAGAGTAGGGAGGGTTGTTGGTATGTAATAAGGACTGTCTATACGTGGAAAATCACTTACAAAAATCTCAGGGTGGGGATCATGGCAGCGATAGACTGGACCGTAGGGATTTGTAGGACCGTGTCTTTTATCAATCTGCAGTTCTTCCTCTGCCGTCAATACGTGAGGAATGTTGGAGCCTCGGTCATAATGGTGATGGACGTGCTGAGATGAGACAATGCTGTCACCAACGCCACCAGCAGTTGCCACGGCTGCACCGAACAAGCCGGCAAAGCAGGCGATGGTAAATCCAAGAGCGTTAATGCGCATTGCAGATGATTTGAGGGATAGCGTGGATCAGGTAATGTGTCTTCTCACGGGTTGAATGTTGATGTTCAACGGTGGCAATGAATATGGATGGTTGCAGACTCGTGAGATTCAAGTGTTGGCTGTGGGAGGGGTGGGGTTAGGTTGTTGGCTTGAGAGTTAAGTCGAAGTGTAGAAGAAGGGCTGGGGAGATGAGTGCGTTGCTCGTGTGACGGGCCAGATAAGTCAAGTGTTATGTTGACCAAGGCTGGAAGGAGCGTGTTCTTGGGCGTGACTGATTGTTGTTGCTTGAATTCACAGGTGTGTACAGAAACAATGAACACACACCAGGTACCTGCTCAGTGCCTCCAGATGCACCGCGTGACCTTGTTTACAGGTAGCTACTTCTCTTTGCACATACAGGTGAACCGGGAATGTGGCTACAAAAAAGACAATCAGTTGGCCATGTGAAGAAGTATCAACCTAAACACTTATGGTGCCTAACCGGATAATCACCAGCCTTGTGTGGGTGGCCATCTCATATACCTTACTTAAGTATATATAGTAACCAATTGGCCGACTTGAAGTGTGCCCTGTGGTACAATATGCTCCACGAGACGCTACGGACGGGAGCAGAAGGCCAATTTGATGTCGTCCAAATCATGAGGCAAACTTGTCTAATACATGTTCTGTGGGACCGGCCTGTACTTGAGCATTCCGTGGCCTCAAAATTGGATACCAGTATTACGCCCAAGCACCCAGTGTGACACGGGTTTGATTATCTCCTCCTGTGTCAGTGTTTTTTAGATACGCCGAGTTCAAATATTGCAGGAACGTACCTAACAAGGCATCAAACTATTGTTCTCGGTCCGACTGCCGTAGATACCAAGCCTGGGTCAGCGTGGTGGTATCAATGTACAACCTGAAGATGGTCCTAGCCGCTATCTAATGAGATAAATACCTCTAATATTCCTTCAACCAAAGCTCTTGTTGTTTATGCCTGCTTTTGTCCCGGCGAAAGCCAAGTCAAAATATTTATAGTGTCAATGCCTCTCTTGTACCCCTGGGAACACAAGCCTGCCACAATACCTCAGTAGGAAATTTCAACGGTGGTCAAAAGTTTCTCAGTTATGCTAAAACAATTGCCCCTAGCTTGCATATGAGTCTATCCTCTTATTTTTGACATCATAGACTATTGTAAATTAGATAGACTAGTTGAGTAAGCAGCATTGTTATGGTTTGGATCACCTGCCCCTCGCAAGCGTTTTCTAAGAAGACATGATCTCATAGATAAACTACAGACCACATAATAACAGAAGCAACTCAAAGATATGAACTGGCCATTGGAATGCAACCCAGTTACGCCATCAGATATTCAGCAACACACTCTAAAATTCACCACGGACTGGGGACTTCAACCATGCCTCGGTGTTGCGTGCTCGATATGCAGGCGATATGTGCCACCTTGGCCATTGAGGTTGGAAGAATCACCCATGAGTGCGTATTTTCCATCCCTGGTACATCCCATGAGCGAATTATTCGCCCATCGGTAAATCCACGAGGCGGTGCGGTTGACCGTTCTCGAGACATAGGGCTGAGCACAGAAGCGGACGTTGCAAGTATCCTGAGACCTGCGTGTATAGATATGTGTCAGTAGAGAACTCAGATCCAATATCCCGGGAACAAGAGAGAAAGAAATCGGGGAATAGTAGTGAATGAGTTTCAAACGTACCAGTTCAAACAGATGCCGGAATACACCTCAAAGTTCTGATCCTCAAGTGGTTTAAGCTGGTCAAGTGCGGCTTGACAGTCGCTCACGTTTGCGTCGCCCTGTTTTATGTTGGTTTAGTTGTCTCTGCTATAGACTGCACGTCCAAATGTCGGAGTCATACACCATAGCAAGTATAGGCATCCCGTTTATCAAGGCCACGAGGGAGGATCATGCCGCCGCCAGCCTGGCTGGTGCCAGGACTTTCGGACACAGCGGTTGAACTGAATACGGCAGCCGCCATCCAGATGAACGAGTGAATGAACTTCATTGTCAATATTATCCTGTTGATGACAGGAAGGAGATGGCAAAAGTGTAGTCAGTGTCTGTGAGATAAGAGTGCGATACAGGATCCAGATCTGGTGTGACTGGCAGTGAAGTGCGAATCATCACGGGCACCAGACTCCGAGATGATGAATAGACAACAGTTGAGAGAATGAGCTCCTGGCTGTAGGGGGAGAAGATTCCTTGGATGTATCCTTTCAACTACTTAAAATGGCATTGAGCCCTCCCACCCCTCTTCTCGTTCACGCAGTTCTCGCACGGTCACACTCCGGTATCACGGTAACTTCTGATCGGTCAAACCATTTGCAAACCCGTTCTACTCGAACAGGGCCGGCCACCTTTCGGAGAGTTACTTACCCTCCCGATAGTGGCCATCGTAGCTATTATTAAGCCATAATCGTCGCCACCAACGCTTCATCTACTGGTGGTACGGCCGCGAAATATCGACTCGAGAGGTGACCATCCACAATCACGTACAGTTTTAGGGTGACTCGTAGACTCATACTACCCGAGGTAAATGGGGGATCTGAGAACTACAAGAGATCTCCTGTGGCCCCGTGTACTTGTACCCTGATCAGGCAAATCTTGGTGTTCCATGTACTACGTAGACATTAACATGCCACAAATGAAGCGACTATGGTGCTCTGCGTACTGGCCATGAAGCGCTATGTGTGCCTGTATCATCTCGGATCCTCCTAGAATATGATCATATCACATGAGGGGGCTAGGCGAGTTTATATGAGGATGAAAAGAACGGTCGTCCAGACATCTACCAAGTAGATCGATCGGGATTTGTATCGGGAGCACGGCAAGCCTGTTCTTTTGTTCTGCCATGGCCATTGTGTGCAGAGGATATCGCCCTTCCCGTACATAGACCTTCATCACATAGATGGATATGCTGATTGACATTAGTGTATGAAATCAAAAGAAAATGTCGTACCAGTCACCCACATGCACTCAATTATCGACTTGATTCGTGGCACAGTATTATACACTAAGCTGAGATGTATGATTTCTTGGGCTTTGGGCTCTCCTCTTGCATAGTAATTCGACTTTCTATAAGCTGAAAGAGTATGAAATCTCAATTACTGCCAGGCACACCATACTTCGTCAGAGGAAGCTTCAGAAACAGAATATAACAATCTGTGTTACTTGAGTACGATAAGAGGTATCGTCATGACCAAGTACCAACTCCACTTCTCCGAAACAATGCATGGTCTCCTTTATTGGGGAGCCCACGCTGGAAGACATGGGTATGTATATTTATAATTCGTCATTGTTACTGGGACATAACAGCTTTTTCGTAAGTTTGACGGGTGCTCGAAGAAACGCGGACCACGCCTAGTGGCTGTAGGGCAGATCTTAGAAGAGAAATTGAGACCAACAGAATTGACCATAGGTGTTGAGCTTGCGGCAGAAGGGATGGAGCTTCCCAGAGGACCAGCTGCTGGAGCTAGCCCGGGTCGCTACAGTACCTACATTGTAAAATGCAAAGTACTACATTCAAGGATTTATATTGTGATCCGATGGTATCGGTTGATTGAGTGCCCACCTGCCGTGCAACGAACTGTACACTACTGCACTGCGCAAAAGCAGAGACAGGTTAGCAACCTAAGCTTCTGGGACGAGGACTTACTGATTGCCTAAGGAATATAAACCTTTGATAAATGAGCATTAGAGATAGAGGATCGAGTGGAACAAGACAAGGTATCGGTATTTGCTAATACCTACACGAGTCTACCTGAATGTGATAGGTCAGCGTGGCTTAGTTGCTAGGTATGTAGCCCGAATACGAGTCGAGCTAGACAAAGACGAATGGGCAGAGGAATACCGAGTTTAGAGTAGTAAACATTTAACATCTAAAGGTAAGGTAACACGCCAAACTCAAGTCTGTTCTGTTTACATACTTGCACATGTGCCTGTGTGCTGTATGTAGAGGTAGTAGTAAAAACGTACCATTCGGATAGGAGATGTCTTGATTGGGGATGATACGTTTAGAGATATTGCCTTTTCTGGAGCAGCCCCACCAAGGTTCTAGGCTCTGATTGCTTCAATATCAGGAGGGGCTAGATTTGTTAGCGCTACCCGCTAGAGCAACGAACCCCTGTAATGCCCCTGTAACAGCCCCGGTCAGTACCCGGTGCAGAACCAGAATCTGGAGCAGGACTGGAGACACTGTGACCTGCCAAGCAAACAAGAGGCAATGCACAGAGAAAACACAGGCTCTGTTCCGGCAGATTGACCCTCTCAAACTGGGCCGCAGCATTAAGCGGCTAGTGCCGCAGGGAAATTCAAGACGTTAAATGAGCTTGGACCCAAGCAGCACCAAGCAGACCCAAGCTCGGAACCAGACTTCTCCTATCCCCTCCCCCCAAACACGGTGCTGTTCAAGTTCTGTGCGAGTAGTCATTCATCATTCATGATCTGTACTCTGCATACCTTATCCTCCCAGCCGGGTGCTTACCTGTTTACACTACATTTAGCTCCCGTACGCTCGGTCCCTCCAAAGCGCTTACCTGAGGCACATGCAGTGCAGTGTACCTTATCTCATGTCCTGGGCCAGATGGTATCATGTAAGAGGTGAGAAACGCAACGACCGGAAGCTTTCCTCGTATCTTGGGTCTCGTCGGATTGTCTGCCTCGACACGACGCTCTCTTCTGTCCTCGTCTATGTTGCTAATGGCTGACCCAAGCCGAGTAGAAGCCGCCAAGCCCATTGAGCATTGAGAGCTTCCATTATCTTGGCCGCCCATGCACTGCCGATAACTGCGCGCGCTTCGACCAAGGCCAGACAAGCAGCAAGACAAACAACACGTGCTGCGAGAAGTGCAAGTCTATTGACTGTGCTGCCGCCTGCTCTCTTCGCCGGGCTCGTTCTCGTCCGGCGTAGTCGAAATACCCTATCAAAGAACAGCCGCGTTCTCTTGACGAGCAGAGGTGCATTGTTTACATACCTCTTTACTTTGCTCTCTTCTCCTATTCGTCGTACAGCCTGCCTGCCTGCCTGCCTACCTATAAGGTACCTGGAGTATCTAAGTTGAAGCAACCTAGATACTAAGCTTTTTAGGTGCTCAAGGTACGCACTTAGAGTTCCTCGCACACCTTACAACCACAACTATAACCCCAATGGCCAATCGTAGCTTCTTACACCAAACTCTCGTCGAGAGTAGCTTCGGTGACTTATAATAAGCTTTGGTCTCTCTCTCTCCCCGTCCACGCACTCTGTCCTCGCGCTTTCCTGTACTTAAACCCACCCCTTGCACGTGGTGGTTCCAGACTGATTCTTTTTTGTCGCAGACTTTTCTTTTTCTGAACCATCGCTGCTCCCACCTCAACACACGATTCCCCACTTCCAGTGCGGCCTGTCTCACAATTCCGCCTATCTATTACTTCTCTCATCAACCTCTCGACTTTCAACTCAGGACCAATTCCATCTCGTCTTCGCCCTCTACTATTTTATTTTCCGCCACCCGGGCAGTCATCATGGTCTCCTCAGCGGCGGACAGGGCACGCAAGCCCCCCCAGATCATCGTATCTGCCAACGAAGTTTTCCCGGATCCTAGCAATCGTTCAACGGAGGCCTTACAGCCATATGAAACCTCGATACCGTCAACGCCCAGATCTGCACACACCATGAGTGCTTTTGACGTCGATCTCGAGTCCATGAAGCCCGCGCAGTCGCACGAAAATCTGAGAAAAGGGCCTATTAGAAGTCGCTTCACGTCAGACAACAGTCAGTGGCCCGGTCAGGCTTACTGGAGGGAGAAAGCCCTCGCCGCCAAACGGAAAAACCGGTCTTGCCAGTGCCTGGCCCGCCTCAGCAAGCCCGCGCAAATCGCCATTAAAATCGCCATTGTACTATTCATTCTCGGTATCGCGGTGGCTGTGGGTTTCGGCATCAGCAAATCTCTGGGTGCACGCATATGGCAACCCAAGGATGATCAGCGGTGAACCATCATAACTAGCCATGCCACCACTCTATTTTATTATCCGTGGTTTGGGAGAACCACAGACATGAACGACAACATCCACCTATATCGGCGGCCTATGGCTGTGCCGCAACTCAATGGCAAAACAAAAAAGACGTTTCATCAAATCATCTAAACGTACAAGGACGGTCTTCAGGACAGCGAGTTTCATGTCCCATTCTCTTCCAGATACAAGCCGTCGTTTCTAGTCGTTTGAACACCACTTCGATGCCCCGTTGGAATTACCTGGTGTATAGATTTGTTTCATTATCATCATGCAGACGGACACAACCGCACTACGCAGTATTTCTTTGTTGCTCGGACTAGGGAACCGGCTCTTTAGATTCCAATCGAAAAGAATCCCGCTTTAGCTGGTTCAAACCGCTTCTTATGTGATGGGAGGAAAGGGGGAGAGGAAGGACTGCATCCAGGCGCTAATTGGAGTCGAATGCAGCATATTTGGGTCATGAAACTAGGGCTGTTAGCATCAATATAAATCCGTATGGAGCCTGTGTACGTCCATAATATGCCCGTATTCATGACCGCACTTCTTTAAATGGAGCTTGGAGTTACTGTTGTTCACGTGCATGTTATGACGGAGACTCCTTTGCTCATTAGAATAGGAGATTGTTGCTAAATCCACGTAGAGGCTGTAGTAACGCCAGCATAGGTATAAATCAGATGCTTAACGTTTTATTTAGGATCTTAAGGTATTTCCGAGATACCTATTTCGACTAAGATGAGGAACGAGATATATCAGCAAGAAGCAGAAGGCTAACTTGTTTATATTTATAGTTATATATCGACTGTCTTCTACATTTAATCTAACATCGCTATCACCCCAATATCTTATTCAATCATTCCCTTTTGTTTCTCCTCTCTCTTCGCCGTCCCCTCTCCATGACTTTCACTTCACAGTAACAGGAATTTATCGCCTTGTATCTTTTGTAAAGCCCAATGTCCAGTATTATTACATAAATGAAGTCTTGGCGTGATGTGTTGTTCCATTTATATACATGCATACATCTGCGCTCGACAAAGCGCTGATGTTGGAGCAGTGTAATAACTGTATAAATTTGTAAATGGACAGACCGAGCTCCTGATGTAGGAAATAGGTCCTGGAGAATGAAGAAACAAAATAAGTCAATAGTCATGTCGGTAATAATCATCAATCAATAATCTAAAGTCGCTTAACTTTTAAGGTTGCCCCCCGGCCTTTTACTTCTAATCTTTCGCTGTGTCAACTTATACTAAGTACTTACACATGAGAGGCCTACAATACATAAGCCGCCCTTGACGAAAAGACTAACATAACCCGTTCGTAATACCTCTCCATATGCCGGAATCCGAATTGTGGTATCACATAGAGGGGTCTTGAAAGACGAATAGCAAGCATTTGCGAATCGGCTATTCTTGTTTGTTTGAGGTTATGATGATACTGGTTAAATGTAAGACAAAGACACCGAGGGTTGTTGCATAATTCTCTCACTGAGGCAGCCAGATAATTGGCTGAGCTGCATTCAATTGGTCAACCGAGCTGGCATTGCCGACATTTGTGTCACCGTGCATCACTCGCTCAAATGAACTCGAACCACTCTTAAACCTCTCGACTTCAAAGGGTACCAGGTAACCAAACCCTTCTCTTCTATACATCCCACCTAGGAACATGCACGCGTGCAGAGAGGGCGACAATGGTTCCAAATACTCTGTATTTATATTGACACATTTCATAATCTTTAGCTGTTATAGCTCCGATCTGAACACCCTGGGTACATCTATACATACAGCAGATGCCCACGATCGATGCCCCTTTTCTGTTTCCTATATACATGCCGCTTTTTACAAGCAACTGCGCTTGTCTAGCTGAGGGGAGTCTACCTATGGTGCGAAGACCAATATGCCGGGTATAAAAAACATAAAACCTGAACGCCGAGCAATGTTATGTTCTAATGCTAAAATCCATCGGAATTAATTTAGTTTGATTCATAGCTGCCTGGAGGCAAGGCATTGTGTATGCCATTAAGCTTCGAGAGATGACCGGTGTGCCTCTCTGGTGACCTCGCTTGAAGGCCTCGCCGGCTTCTCGTCGATGTCGACCGGTTGTTGTATAGATGGTTCCGACTTGGTGTCAGCGGTGGTCGTCGCCCCCTTCTCGACATCAGCGGCGGATTCGGCGCTCGGCATTTCCTTCTTCACGCTCCTCCACTCCATGCAGAGGGCACCGAGGATAGATACGGCAGCGAGAACAAGACCGACCCTGAAGACGGTGCGCAGGGATTCGTTGTATGCCACCAGGACACCATGGTGGTATTCTTCGGGGAAATAGTTGATTAAAGTGGTGGCACCACCTGTTTCAATAAGAGCGGGCGTGAAACCAGGGAAGTCGCGGAGTCTTTGGATCAGCTGGTTGTTGAGGACGTTTTGGCCGACGGAGATGAAGATGGCGCCGCCGAGGATTTGGCTGAAGAACATCAGTGATGCTCCGATGGAAACGTCTTGCTCTGTTTGCAAGTTAAGGTTAGCAATTGCCGCTAAGAGCAAGAATTCATGCAATGTCCCAGGAGTCATGCAGTAGCACCGGGGCTCAAGACCTGCCGGAAAGAGGTGGGGGAGAAAACTAACTGGGAAGAACAGTTTGCGCCGCTAGATTCGGGGCTTGGAAGCAGAGACCCTGACCAAACTATATGATGAAAACTGTTAGCATGTCTGTGGCTTCCACGGTCCAAGAACCAATCCAGGATACCACGATTAAGGTGAGAACCCAAAGATAGGTGTTGACATACCCCATAAATAATCTGGTAACCAATCCATTTACCCTCCCCCGTATCCAATTGAAGAGTCGTAAGTAAACCGCCCCCTACGGTGCAAATCGCCGTACCGAGAATCATACTACGGAAAACGAGACGTCAGTCAGATTCAAACGGCAATAAACTGGGACAGACCATGATACGTACGTTGGCGTGTAGTAGCCGACTTTGGTAACGAAGATACCGTTGGCGATGGAGGCGACAACAATGGAAAGTGTGATGGGGAGCAATCGAATTCCGGAGTTCACAGCGGAGACGCCCTGGATAGCCTGGAACCAGATGGGGAGGAAGTAGACGAAGATCATCATCTGGGATCCGAGAACAATCGTCGTCCAGAAACCAGCCAAGATGGACCGCTGCTTGAAGATTCGCGGAGGGATGGTAGCTGTCTTGGGCATGAATGCCTGCACCAGGACGAAGACGATTCCCAGGAAAATGCCGAGTGTCAACAAGGCGATGATACGGCGGTCGTTCCACTTTTACCAAGTTAGCCAACGTGACGAACGGAAGAGCAAAAGGGGGGGATATTAAGTAAAAAGAGACATACAGCGTATGTTAGGCCACCCCATTCCAAAGCAAGGAGGATGGACACAATAGCCGGAAGGAGAGCGAGAGTGCCAGGCGCATCGAGCTGGGAAAGCTTCGACTTGGTGGAAATCTTGGTCTCCGGGCGGTCTGGTATGCGCAGCAAGAAGATGACGATGGCCAAGGCAACACCGCCGAAGGGAAGGTTAATATAGAAGCACCAGCGCCAGGTGACATTGGAAGTGAAGGCGCCGCCAACGAGGGGACCCAGGATGGACGAGACACCGAAGACAGCACCGAGCATACCTTGCCAGAACGGCCGACGATGCAGGGGCACGGCATAGACGATGACGGTGATACCGCCGGAGAAGATGCCGGCGCTACCAACACCCTGAATGGCTCGACCGAAGATGAAGGCGATGGAGCTCGGGGCGGCACCGCACAGGGCGGAGCCGATCTCGAACAGGACGACTGAGGTGGCGTAGGTAGCACGGATGGGATAGAAGCGGTACAGCTTGCCGAACAGCAGCTGGAAAGCAGCCGATGTCAACAAATAAGCCGAGCCATACCAGCCCACGTCCGGGAGCGAGTTGAACTCGTTGGTGATGGCCGGGATGGCCGTCGTCACGATGAGCCGGTCGAGCGAGACGAGGAAGATGGAGATGTAGACGGACGACAGCACGAGAGCCAGCCTGAAACCTGTTGGGTATTCATGGTTCGTCTGAGCCGGTGTGAGCTCCGTTGTGTGATTGTTGATCTCCTCTTGGCTCTTGGCCGCCACCGCCACCGGTGGCTCCTTTTTCTTGTCCCTGCCGAACATGCTGATTCTTACTCTTGGTAGGATTGGCCGCCCTGACCAATGATGTTATATTCCAACCAATGAATTGGTGGATGGATGAGTGAGATGGATGAGGAAAAGGATGAGTGAATGTGTTGAGATGGGCTGAACACTAACGGGAATACTTGGATATGGAAGACGGAAAGGGAGCGGTCGTACCAAGGGATGTTATATACAGCCTGTATTTACAGTAAACAGGGCAATAAATACATGGTGTAAGTGGATGGGGGGAAATCGCAGGGATGGTGATAAAGAGTCCTGGTTAAAAAAAAATTGAAATTTAGTGTATACTAATCAGCCTGGACTTCGCGCACGCAAGGTGCCGTGAGGGTATGATGATGATTCGTTCGTTGCTCATTACTTTCCCTAGTAGAGAGCGCGGCAGTTCGCTTGCCGATAGCATGAGCAATAGTCAGGGCGACGGGGGGCTGCTGTGCGCGGTGTTCGGGTCCGTTAACAGCCCGCTCGACAGAAAATGGCACATGGCCGAATGCAGCAGACACGAACAGACGGGCGCTAGAACATGCTGCGTGCACTACAGGGCCCATCTGCGGTCCGCCGCGGGGTCGTCAAACGTCCGCTGTGGAAAGATGCATTAGGTAACCACGCATGCTAGCTTCGGTATGCTACCCACCTGGGAAGACCTTGCACTGACTGACCTTGCTTCTGGCCATGCAGCCCATTGCATCTCTATGTAGTGGAGCTGCCAGACCTTGTTCGGAATCTCTGATCGTACTTGCGCTAACCAATCGAAGTACACGCATTGTGTCTAGCGTCAATTTAATCTACCTACTTGGTGACTAATTTCTCTAGACCCTGGCCGAGACAACGGATCGCTACAGAGCAGATTCATCATTTACACTACGCAACAACGAAAGCCTAACTACCTATCCATAAACAATGATGTAATAATAACAATAGCGAGAAAATAAGAAGAAAGAAAAAGAGAGAGGGACGGGCGAAGGGATAAGATAGCGCAGCGGGAATAGAAGAAGAAAAGAAGAAGAAAAGAAAAGGGGACATCAGCCGAGACGCAAACACGTGGTGCGTACGGAACCGTTGCTTTGGGCTCGGTTGCGGAACAGAAGCTCGGATCCGAACGTTTCGAAATTTGTCGTGCAACTCAAACGAAGTATTGGCCAATCGGCTTTTTCGACATGACTCAACTCTATTCACCTAGCGACTTATACTATTTCCCTACTTATACATCTAGATTCCAACTCCTCAGCCTTGCTTCACTAAGACAAGGAGGCCGTCTTCGTCCTACTAAGTACATGTAGAATTCTATTCTTGCTTAATACCCCCCCTACATATATGCTCGTAAACTCCTTGGACTATTGTTTGAAAACTAATTAATAAGTTAAAAGTAAAGAACAGGGTAGTACATGGAACCAATCGGACTTTAATCTTAAATATCCCATGCTATTCTAATTTTAACGTATCTACATAGCTAGGTACTTGTACTATACACACGTTCACTCCCTATTCTACGTTTTGTAGACTTGTGCTAAAACAGCACCTAGAGGAATTTCTTGGGTCACCGCTATTTTGCATGCGTGCGACGATGTAAGCAATCATCACACTTGATCATCAACATTATTGCGCATTGATAAATGCCTGCATTACGCGCCAGCGCCCCATGTGAGTAGCGATTTCTAGCATGCCAGAGGAGGATGTGTGTGCCCAGAATCCCATCTGTCTCTCTATCCATCCAAATTTAACCTTGGTCCTTTTGTCCCAAACCCAGATGCCCGTTTCCATGTATACCGACCGGCCCTTACTACATCCACGAGTTGCTTGTTTGCCCTATGAAGCCCATCCCGTAACCAGCCGACGCATTTGCCGCCGCCGTATTCGCCGCCGCGTTCTCGCCGTTCCCTGCAAACATGTCCCAATCCAGAGCCCCTGCGTCGACAAACCCGAGCATCTGGTCCCACGGCATGACCAAGCCCTGTACTGCCGCTCTGTTCGTCATGGCGTTGATATTGGCAGCCACGTCGTCTACGTCGTCCACTTCGTCCACTTCGTCCACTTCGTCCACCGGCGCTTGTTTCGTTTCCATTGACGGTAGCAGGGCACGTAATTTGACGATATATTCTGGTGTCGTAGGTACCGTACCTGTCGTCTTTTGCAGAAATGCCTCCCGCACTTTCCAGGCGCGGACCACGAGAACACCAAGCGCCAGATTTGTCTTATTCGAGAGTGTCATCAGCTCCGGGTGAAACCGATAGTGCTCTCCGACGACGATCCATGCCCTCTCTACGAGATTTCCCGTGGTTCGCTCGCTCAATTGACCCGTTATGTATACTAACATCTCGACCTGAAGATGGGTGACCACTGTTATTTACAGATTAGTCGATTATCGAATGTTACTTTGGTCTATTCCGACTTACTAAACCACAGAAACAGGCCTCGTAACTGTACGTTATGGAACAGTCTCATATCCATCTCCAAGTTGGCCACTGAAACTTTGAACATGTTGTCCTTAACACTGTGAATTTCGGTACCCCACTGCGATGCCTTCTATATTAGCATGCTCTACTCCATAGCAGGCGATATTACATTTCAACACGGAAAGGGGTGACAATCGGGAAGCCTTGTCTGGTCCAGGACTGCGACTAGAGCTACTTGACTAGACTTGAAGAATGTGATTCCGCAGAAGTGGCAATGGGTAGATGAATCAAAGAACATGAGAAAATGAGAAGTGAACGGAAATCGACTACATGCCTCAGGTTGGTCCGTAGCGGGACAAATTAGTTCCTGGCACTTTGAAACGAGCATATGTCGCGTCTCCGTCGCTAACTCGTGTATAGGGCCCATGGAAGGGTCACAGTGGTTATCCAAAATATTGGCAATGGACTTGTCTAACTCAAGGACGCGTCGTCGTGCCTTCTCTATTTCTTCGGGAGGAACTTTCTCAGGAAGGGAAATCTATTATAAATCAAAAGTTAATACTGTAGTGCCTGCTGGTATTCTTGAGAGTTCCAGTGCTATCCTGGGAGCAGATCAAGACAGCTTCTCGTTTCTCGACTCCTTGCCTCGAAGTTATGAAAAGGAAACCAGAGACCAGCCTACTAACCTCATTGCCCAGAACGACGGCTTCCAGATTTGGAGTATCCATCATCATCTTCGCCATCTCGTAGCATACCAAGCAATAAATCATGTCCGTTGGACCATTTCTCGGCTGTAGTGTTGTCATGGTGGGGTATAGATCTGCATCGTGAATATTATTTGGTTGTTTGGTATCCCAGGACCGTGGGAGGAGAGACTGGCCGAGACCAGACATGAGCGCGTAAACAGTATCGATCAGAATAATCTGCCACCATACTCTCCTCCGCATCTCGGTTTCGAAAGGTGGAAGCCCGAGCAACTCTCCGTCTCTGTGCAGCCCCATCTTTTGGGCAATTCTCACGGTGACACCGTTGAGAATCCAGGCTGCGTGGCGGTCAACGCGACCTTGAAGCGAAAACTAGGATTGTTAGTGCGGATATGACAAAGTAAGCTCAACAAACCTACAAAATATAGTAACAAGGCTTGCAGGACTACCAAGTCATAGGTTTTGAGGATGCCTATGCGCATCAGGGCTATCCTACAACCCGTGGAAAACCGCTGATAGGCTTCCTCCTTGGCGCACCCTAATTGTTGTTGGCACTCCTTTTCGTTCAGGGAGGCAACAGCCATGACATATATGGAGAAGAGGAGCGCCTCGACATTTTTGGGAATGGAGTCAGGATCTGTCGTGGCTTCTACCAGCTTAGGCTGCACCGACGGCACGTGAATAACTTTGGTCAGCGGGTTGACTCTCTCCAGAAACGTCTGCCAGAGGCGAAATGCGTGAGCGGGAGATGGTCGATAGTCTTCGACCTGACCATCGGTGTCTTCAGACAGCACTATGCTTGAATGGTGCTCGGGTGTGCGAGCGTCAGCAGGAGTGCAATACTCCTCAATCTCATCATCTTCCAGAATTTCGCGCATGGCAGAGATCTGCAACAGGAATTTAGCAGGCATCCCAAAACTTAGCCAAGGCTCACGGGGTCTCAGGTTGCCATGATCGAATGAGCGGCCCACGTGGGTTTCAGGGGCAAAAGCGGACTCACTTACTTCACGATGCACAGTAGCCCAGAGATGGCTGTCGGTGAACTTGGTGCCGTCATCATCGATGACCAACCTGCCCATGGGCCGCCAGGGCTCGTCACGACTTGTGAAGTCGTTGGAGGGACTGCGCGGGTTGGTCGTGTACTCAGAAAGCAGCTCTTCACAGCGCGCTAATCTCTGTTGCAAGTCTTGATTCGGCCGCCTGCGCTTGCGCGGAGGCGCCGGAGTACTTGGGGTGCACTGGACATTTGCCTAGACGAGACAGTTTAGTGAGATCCGAGACGATTGTCACAGAAACTGACCTTGACTGCGCAATTGAAGCAAGGGTTAGCCGGCACCATTGGATGATCAAGGGGAGGGGAGGGGGTCCTAACCGCAATTCGAGCAAGGGGTATGTCGGTCACATTTGATCTTGCGGTTTTGGCACTACATGAGAAGGTCATGAGCATACGAAATCAGCAGCGGCAGTGGCAGCGGGAGAGCACAAGCAGAGCAGGAATCAATTGGTGGGTTGACTGTAGGGCTGCAGGAGGTCTCACAAGCACGCATGCGAGGATTCTCGGTGTCTTGCCCGGGGTGGAAGCCATGTCTGAAGGGCAGAGGCGGCCGGTGGGATGCAGGTGGGGGCGTGCAAGTCGGCGACAGAGCAGCGACAACGGCGTCAGCCTTGATGCTACAGGTGTAGTCGACAGGAGCCAACCCAGCAGGAAGAATATCGGGCGGGTAGACCAGCCTCAGGCCGCGATGAAGGGTGTTTGCTGTGTTTGCTACCTGTCCTGCTCTTCCCGTCCTCGAGATCAGAACCAGATCCGGCTGCCTGATTATACACACGGGTAGACCAAACAGACTAGTGCAGGTCTGCGGCGGTGGGCCCGTCTAATGAATGTCTTATAAATAAAGAGCAGGCAGGGGTCTGAATGCGACCTGAGTCGATACGTCAGCGCGCGCGCGGTTATGATAAAGAGATGCGAGTAGAATGCTGCAGAGGAGGCTGCCTGCATTGCCTGGCCGACTTGCAGCACTCGCGAGACATTTGGGGAGTGTATGTATATATATATATATATATGAATATAAATTAAAAAAATATGTGCCTGGCACTGGATAGACACAACTTACCTAAAGGGAAGAGTAGATGAATACTGTCGGTACCTTGACCAGTGACCACTGAGTCATCCCTAATTCCGGGATATTGCGGGAATAACGTAAGCTAGGTCTATACTGCCTCGAGTATGGAGATAGAGGGAGATAGAGGACAGAGAAGCAGAGAGGTGGGGAGACAGGTAATGAGGAGTAATGAATGACAAGGTACTAAGTAGAAGAAGTGTGTCGCGTGCTGTGCGCTTTATGTCTCAGCTTTCCCGTTTTTTTAGTCCTTTGTCTTCTATCCTCTTCTCAATCTAGATGCTGTTCGGTATCTTGCCGTCGTCTGTGCACATCCTCCATTGAAGCGACTCACTTCTCGCTGGCTCTTCAGTAGAAAGAAGGAGTACTATAACCATATGGTAGGTCCAGTATCTGAGTAAGTATGTTGAATGACACGCAAATGATTCATACTAAGTAGTATGCGCTACGACGTGATACGGCGGGATACGGAATACGGAACAAGTGAACGTGGGGACCTTATCGATATCTTTCCAGCGGCTACTGTAGCAGTAAGCTTTGACATCCGGCATTACAGGCAGGTAGGCAGGTGCATGTGGCATTGGCATTGGCATTGGGGGTTCGCCATTTCTTCTGACTAATCTAGCAGCCAGCCAGAGTCGAAACTCCGCCCACTGCTCCACTGGACGCCCTTCCACTAGGCACCATTCCCTGGAGTTCGGCCGAACTTGTATAGCTGAACTCCGCCAGGCACCCGTGCATCTATGCAATCTATGCAGATCTTGGTATTCCATAATCCGACGTCGTGATCCTTACCTCCGCAATGGCACAATTCGACTCGGGTATAATGCTAACAAGTGACAATGGATGTCCTGCGTGAGCACATGCATTACATGGCATGGTAAGTATGTATACGCATAGACTGAGTTACGTTACCTTTCCACTTGTGCACGTCCACAGCTGTCAAACTCATGCATACCATGACTTACTTTCATCGTTGCGACCTACCCTGGCAGTTTACAGAGATACCGATATAAACACGTTCTTGTATCCTCGGGATTCTCATTGGAATACGTTCGTTCTTCTTTAAAATTCTTTAAGATTCTTCAAGATTTGAATCTAGTATATACACCATAGCACATAGGTATACGATAATTGTAAATGTCGTCGTATTCGTTTCCGGACTTTTCAAACAGAATCTAACCATGACACTAAGTATGCACGCCTCTTACATGAAACTAACCATCCAATAGGTTTGGACAAAAATCGCAGATCACGACAACGGGAGGTGTGCTGAATCAGAGCTCGAGTTTTCAGCTACACCTTGGGCTGGGAGCAAATAACCTCAAACTATGTCCTCTTCGAGTACGTGAGCATAACGAAGAGTCTTAGCCTGTATCTTCACTAGTAATTATGAGAGCCTGTTTGCTACTTTCTGTTCCCGAGTAGGGGAGAAAGCAAGTGTTATCTTGGTGATTTTATTATACAGATAGGTACCTGTCCATCGTCTCACATCATTAGATATCCCCCTCATCTGAATTTACCCGCTATAGACAGACAAAGCCTGGATTGAGACACCCATATCCCCGTCTATCATGATAGTCTGTTGGAAAAAAAAATAGAATGCAACGTATAAATCCATTCAACAGAACAGAATCGAAGAAAGAAGAATCCCGCCGCGTATGCCCCGTCATTGCTACACGCAACCAATGCAATACCCTTTTTTTTCTTCTCTTTCCTACCGTGACGCCAAGCGATGCAAAGACCCATGTACATGTTCCCCTCCCAGCCTTGCTCCATGTCTTATACCTAAGGATCACCAGCCGCCCATCCAGTCTAATCATCAGTTGACGTCTTTTCCCGCTAAACACCTAGACCCTTCACGCAAGTCCATAAGACTACAGGAACGATAACGTTATCATTTCCACCAGTGAGGACAGTTTCCGTGAGGCTGGCTATACTGGCACAGACGCCCGCCTTCTGCATTGTGGCCTGCCACGTATCAGTGTGTTGGTTTGCACTGGCCCAACCGCCTAGGCGCAGCCAGGTGTGAGCAGCCATGAGACCGAGGGATACAGCGATAGCGAACGCGGCACTGCCTTCGAGACTCTTCCCTCCACCCCAGAACCACTTGTGGCGTCCATAGCGTCGCCCGATAAGCGAAGCGGCTGCGTCGCCTAGGCCCACACACACAACGCCAGATACCATGGCAATCTCTCGGGTGGGAATGCTCCAGCCCCTAAGATGGCCATGGCCAGCCCTGGGCAGTGACCCGAGAGACAGCCAGAGAGGGATGGCACATCCGATTAGGAGGAAGATATGCGAGATGACGACGGGTCCCCTTAGATCCCGCCCGTCGACATAAGGGGCCAAAAAGAGGGCAAGCGGTTTGGACAGAGGAGGTAGTTGACTTGCTCGTAGTAGGTCAAGGAGTAGAAAAGCAGCAAGAACGATGGAAAGCGCCAAGGCTACGAAGCACGGGTCAACGTAAGTTGCCGGGAGGAACATGGCTACCATCATGAAATGAAAGACTTTCCGACGCGTGTCTACCTCGCAGACGGGCGACAGGCTGAAGACGACTATCAGGCCGATGGCAATGATAACCAGGCAGTAGGCGCCGAGGAGTAGGCGAGTGTTGGCCTCGCCAAAGGAAAATCGTACCTGTTCAATCCATCCGTGCTGTACAGAGTGATCTAGGAGTTGAGATGACCTCGGTGGAAGGGGTATCCACCACCCTAGGTTTTGACTGACAACCTGCCACCTGAACCACTGGATATCCCCGAATAGATAAGATAATGCCCAGCCCACTGGCTCATCGCCATGAAGCGATTCACGCATGACCACCTCTTTGACGCCGATACTAGGAATAGGGATAAATATGGCACCGAGGATGCAAACATAAACGTACAGGGCATATATCCACTTCCGAAATACTGCTTGTTGATAAGTAAGTGAGACGAAGGGTTTCATGGAGAAGGATGCCAGTCGCTTTCTTCGGCCAGATGGGGTATGGGACTGCGGCTTTCGCTGTCTGCCCGTCCCCGGCAGGGTGTGTCTACGAGCCTGTGCCGTTCCTGACTTTCGCTCTGGGATATTGTCAACGGCCGAGTAGACAGTCACGTTACAGTTCCCGAGAGGTGGAGCACCGTCCGCTCCTATGGTCCGCACTCGAGTCAGACTATTTGACGTTTGGACACTGGAGTCATCTGTGCCATCTGCATCATCAAGGGCTTCGCACGAACTGCATGATGAGCTATCCAAGGGCGCATGAAACAGGCCATGCCTCATCCTCCGCCAAGACAACACCGCTGAGAGGAAAGCAGTGTTTCGCTTCATGGAACTCGAGGGGCGCTTGAAGCGCCATTTGGGGACACGAGCAAGTGCAACCCCCCAGCGGATCGGGTTGCTACAGGACACCAGAATTTCAAGTCCTCCCACCCACAGCATTGCTTTCAGGATAGTTATCTGTGGTGATGATGATAACAGAAGAATATTAATGAGGCCAACAGAGAGCAGCTGCAGCTCGGCTGCCAGTAGGCTGGTCGTCGTCAGGCTGTTTAAGACGTTGACGAGACTACAGTGCAAGGGATAGAGAAGGATTGCCACTTCAGGAGAAAGGGCCGTCGGCAACCCACTCGCATCGCCGCCCTTTACTTGTACAGTAGTGGGGTCGCTTAGAAGACGTGGTATAATCAAAGGAGCAGACGCCAATAGCCAGTGGAGCGGACTAATATCTTCGCCAGTCGAAGACAGCGAAGGTATCAGAGATGGCGGTAGCGAGCAGAGCGCGAGGACGGTGTTGGGAAGTAGGACGGCCGGATTATCGACAGCGACCAGGGATGAGACCAGAAGTGTCATGGCCGGAGGGTAGAAAAGGGGTGCGGGGTCAAAGGACGATGGCAGCATGAGAGGCAGCTTTGTTGAGGGTTTTCGGTGCCAATAGGCCCAAAGCAGTAGTCGTATTGGATATAGGACGATCAGAGCGGCCAATATTCCCACAACATGACCAAGTTCTACGTAGACACCCATTAGCCATTCCTGCTGGATCAGCGCAGCACGAGAGAGTCGTCATTTACCGCGGCGTGACCGTTGTATGAGAGGCCGCACCTGAGGATTGGCGCATACGCAGAGGCCTAACAAAGCGATGATGGATAGTTCGGTGAGGCGACGGATGACCTCCCTCGTCCGCCTTCTCCTCCATTTGTCTGAGATGGACGAGGGGTTCTGAATCGACGCTGCCGCGTCCCTCTTTGCGCCCAAGGAAAGCCGTTTATCCTCGTCGTCTAGGGGCGCGGGGGTCGCGAGGTACGGAGTAGAAGCGCCCGATGAGACCTCGTTCCATCCACGCAGGCCCTTATGCAGTCTCCTTGGCGCGGGTAGCCCCTTGAGGAAATGCTCGTCATCGGCCTCGGTGCCGCTGTCGGTGGCCGGAGGAGACCGTCGTCTAACGGCATAGCGATCGGAGACGTCGGTGTCGAGCAGCTCCGAAGTACGGCGGTGGTATGGATAGGGAGATCTCCCGTGATCGGAGTGGTTTAGAACATCTTGGGAAGCGCTCGCTGAAAGGTCAGGAGGGTCAGGCATATCGGATGGACCAACTGGCCTCACAGCGTATTCCGTGTCATGGGAAAAGGGCGAGGCGGTCTCGACTGCTGTTCAAGTACGGTATGATCTGGTCTTGCGATGGCGGAGGCCGTCAGTTTGTCGAAGAAAAAAAGAAGTCGGGTGGGATTGTGGAGCTGTTTGCGCAAGGTTGGGGCCAAACAGGCAAATATCACATGTGTTTCGTGAAGCTATCTCGTGTACCTAATGGTCAGTTCGCCGAACTACCTACAGTATGCGCGCTAAAATAAGAGAAGTCGATTAGGTACCTCTTAGGGAAAATGTACCTAGTCGAGGTGCCCACTAATGATCCAGCTAAGGTACATGTACAGCTGTATGTATCTCAAGCAATCTATCTGTACATGTAACTCCCTAAAAGGTACATGTGCAGAGCATCCTGTATGTAGCACGCTAACTCCCGTCACTGGCCTACTGCGTACATCTAAAATAGGACACTCAGATAAATAGATAAGATAATTCAGCGTAGATGGATGAATTACACCTCCCTTCACGTTGATCATTCACCAACACTAGAAATAGAGAGATGCACGAACATAGTGAGAAAGAGAATTAAAACATATACTATTTATATGATATTTAATATCAGTTCATTTGATCGATAAGATAAATACAGCTTCAAATATAGCATAAAGAATGATAATTAGATTACTCTACCTACATAGAGGTAATGATTATGTTGTATGTAAGTGTATCAAGGAAAAGAGGCAACCTACACAGCGATGCGGTCGGGCACATGATCATTATTGCTGTGGTGTATGTAGGTGTATAGGAGACCCGGATCAATGGGCTTCAATCTTTCCACTGATACGATCGAGACAGACCTGTTTTCTAGCAAATATCTTCTTCGTTGGTGCAATGTACAAGTATCCCTACCATACCGCTTGAAGGCCATCGTACGACGTGTGGTGCACTGCAACGCGCAACACCTTTGACAATCAAAGCTTTGCGCCGACAAGATACTTGGATACTAAGTAAGGTAGCAAACCCCAATCAAACGTGTGCTACCACGACTTTCGCTCAACCACAACGTATGCAGATCGGAAATCTTTCTTGTTAGAATGAATTCACTCATGATGCGCAAATATAATAATTAATGATCACCCAATATGGTGCATTTCGGCACATATTTCGTCACTGAAAAAATACTATAGGGACTGTTAAAAAAACAAAACAAAAAGTAAGACTTGGCAACCTCATGATAGTGCAAGATGCGGATGACGAAAATCTCGTATTCCGCGCCGTCCTCTAGCCGGAGCGGTAGCCGGAGCATGTCGTGGAAAAGCGCTAATCCTAGAATAGATTAGGCATGCTTTTTCTAACGTCATCATTCAAGTTTATATGTAAGTTATTTAAGCTCAGCGCGCCAAGCATCATGATCTCTTTCTCACGCAAGGCTGTTCCCCAGCACAGTAGTATATCTAGTGTAGTTTCTCTGAGGCACAAAATTTGCAGAGGGAGCAAGAGTTTCTCCTACATAGTCTGAATACACTATCTGTATAAGTAGTGTATTTCAACTGTGGCCGGCCAATATCAGGAGTGAATGCTCTTGGCGAGTTAGACTAGTGTAGGCTACCATAGGACTTGCTACGTATAAACGGGCTAACTATCGTATCCATACCTCAGCTATGGGGCTCCTAGTGGAGACTTTGGAGGCTTAGAGACTGGCTCGGCTGGTTGTCATGGGCCGGGTTTGCCGAATCCGTGAACTCCCACCTACCTAGGTATGTAAGGTCATCAACAGCTGCGGAACACGAGGCATAGAAAAAAGGAGGACAATTATCTATCTAGTAACACCCTTGCGACTCCGCATCTATTATGTAAGTTACATATACAGTCGCAAGCAACGTAGCTGTACGACATCATCATGATACAAAGTGTACGAGAATGAATGGCATAGGTAGTTGTTCGTTTGTTCTGTATGTCTAAAATACTCTTTGGGTCCTTGTCAAAAAAGAGGTACAAGGGTAAGCTCTCAGTAGTAGCTAGCAGCAGGTATATGCATATGTAAATATGTAAAGCCTTAACATGATGTTATCTTACCTTCCTCCACACTATTTTTATCCGCCATGCACACTTAATGCCATAACACGGTACTAGTTACGTAGTTGAACCCGCCCCAGCTGACGGCAAGGTCTACTTATGTGATGATATGTGTGCTGTACTGTGCATCTCTTCCACACACCCACCAATCGGACTCTACACACAGTGCTTGACGATTTGGTGCCACCCACCCAGCCGGTACAACCAGAAACAAATGAAAACATAAGGATGCGGCACGAATCAAGCCCTATCCCAGCTCCGCCGAGTTGGCTAACCGACTGCAGCACGGTCTAATGCCTTGTCCACTCACTACTAAGTAGGTTGCTTAGCATCTACGTTAGTGTAACAGCCCTGCAGTGTCTGTGTCTTCGTATATAGCTATATATAAATACTTTCTATCCATAACTTCTTCTACACAACCTATATAATATCCAGCTAGGTTCCTCCTGACTACGCCCAACCTCAGCCGTGTTCTTCCCCTCTTGACCTGTTGTCCGTTTCGCCGTCACATCCAGCCACCCTCCGGTCGGATCTCCAAAGGTGGTAATCCCCGTCATTGGTGAGAAGACCACCGATCCCGAAGAGTGTCTCGCCGAGGGAAAGACCAGGTTTTGCCAACAAGATGCCGACGATGCGGTCCCTTCTTTTCACCCTTTTCGTCTATGCCTCGTTCGGGGCTACCTTGACCGATGCGGCCTCGCCTCAAGCTCTGCACCAGCTTCTCCACGGGTCCGCTCCAGATACCCTCAAGGATGGTGGTATCTCTAACTCAGACCGTCAAAACGTTGAAGCCATCCACGCCAGGAGTCAGGAGCTAGTGTCGATTGTCCACTTGGCTGTTCGACAAGCAACGTCCGGGAATGATACAGCCACCTCAGGCAACCCGACTACTACTACTTCTACCCCGTCTACCACCTCGGACCCGCCATCGACGACAACATCGACCGAGGATTCAACCACATCGACGGAGCAAACGCCTACGGAAACGACAAGCACCCCCCAGGATACGCCGACGTCGTCATCATCATCATCATCATCATCGACCCCAGAAGAAACCACCACAACGCCTACTTCTACCTCTACCTCTGAATCTGAATCTACCCCTGCTCCTACTACTACTCCTTCCTCCACTTCGGATTCTGCTTCTTCTCCCACCTCTGCTACGGAGACGACCGAGACAGTTATATCGACTGAGACTACCGAGACCCCTGTGTCTTCCAGCGATGCAGCCACTTCTTCTACTCGTAAGTGAACGTACTTGATTCCGTAACTGCAAGGAATAAATGTGCTTGATTAGAGCACTCTTGCTTCTACTCGACTATCAAATTTCCATCCTCTTCGTTATCAACCCAATCCTTCTGCTCCAGACTCACTACTTCCACTACTCACATATCTTGCAAACACTCTTACAAACCTCGTGTATGTATATATTCGTTCTAACGCATGTTCAGCCTCCACATTCTCCACATCAACAACCCCTACTCCAACGTCAAAGACGTCGACATTCACATCGACACTTCCCGGTGGCGATGTGACGACGGTCACAGAGGTCGCGGTCATCACCCCCGGCGCCACTGACACCGGAGATGATGGAGAGGCTACCCAAACATCCGCCGAGGGTGTCCTACAAACCGGATCAGCGGGTGCGATTGTGAGAGGACCCGGCTACGAAATCCTGGCGGCTGGCTTCCTCGTCGGTGGCGTCATGCTTGCTTAAATCAACAATGATTGTAGCAACGTATCAAAATTGCATTTTCGGTGTATTTCAACTTGGTGGGGGGGGGAAACGGTAGAGGAATCCTTGGGTGATAGTTGACAATTGGGTACTGCATACGCGAACCGGTTCCACCGGATAAGCTCCTTGGAATTATCCTGGCAGGTTTTGGAACATCAGGTAATCGACAGCATCGGCCAGACATCGGCCATCTACCATAATACAAAGTGACGGATAGTGGACCGCCACTTTACTTACGACATGACGACCTCGATAACATTAAGCACATACATACAAGCGCAGGCAATAATAGATTGGTAATGGGAAATTTAGACTAGGCAAGCAATAGGAATCTTGATGGGAATATTAGCATCCTTCTATGACCAATCTCGTCTTTATCATGAGTCTGTATACGTATGGTCATGCACATGCACATACGCTGCCTACATTGAAACGGAAACACGAGTGCCCATAGGATGACTTCAGGGTAATTTCAAGGGTAAGTCGTAGTGTAATCCAACTTTAGCTGATATCTGCCTCTTTGAAAACTTTGGTGAAATGACTAGCGTGATTCCGTTCCTAAACCAAGTGCATTACATTAGACAGCCAACTAAATTCAGAATCACTTCTAGGATTCGAAGCCCACTAGCATCTACAAAGTGTAGCTAGCACCTTCATAATTCTATTACTCGTGAATATGGCTATACTATATGAGAAATTCCTTGTTTACACCCCGTCTTCGAACGAGCTATGAGTATTTACTGTTTCATAGTGTCGATAAGATACTTCGTCGAGGCGAGTTGTGACGGCTTGAGTAGCAGGGTAAGCCTGTCCAGGCCATCAGAGAAGGTCATAGTACTTCAGGTGGTCCGCACGTCAATAGAAGCCCTACCGCGCAGCCCACACGATTCGTATGCAAATGCCGGTATTTCTTGTATAGAATAGTTTCTCTTTCCTGCTTTCTTCACGTATCTTATTCCATCAAAGTCCAAGTATAGTTCTGGCCACGCTCTATATTGTATTTATTGTCGTTGTGACCCAAGTCTAAAAGTTGGTCGAGGGATCGTCCAGAGGTTCCAAGTTACAAGACGGCCTTGTATGGTTGGCGGTTTTCTCGAGACGAGCTGGGCCGTAGATAGCTGTATACTGGAGTGTAGACCTCTAACGGCATTTAGATAGTGCGTTAAACAAGGCAGGCACGTCGACGCTACGGATCCAAGATTACAGGCCAGTTGCAGGGGCGGTGTGCCAACGGCGAATTAGTTCTTATACGATTCTGTCTCCGGGTCGACTCCATTTGGCCGGTAGTTTGCTGTTTGTCGGGCTGTAATATTCTTTATCCAGGGCCGATCTTGGGCATATCGTGGTGCTCGCTCAGCTTGGAAAGATACGTGTTGAGGCTTTCTACTCTCTCTTTGTGTGTCTTTCGGATCTCGGAGGCGAGGGCAGGGTCCTCAAGCATTCGTTGCATCTGTGATGCGCGGCGCACGCGACATGTCAGCATTCCATTCCTCCTCGCAACATCACCAGCACGGTAAAGTATATATGTGACTCACCTTCTTTTTCATCGCTTCTTCATGTCGCCGCTCTGCTTCTGTCTTATACTCGGGCTCAGGTTCGGATTCGTGGGCAGATGTCTCTCCCTTCTTAGCATCGCTGACGTCGTCTCGTGCCTCCTGCTGCGTGGACAAGGACCGTTCGAGCTTGGCTGACTTATCCTTATCCTTGCTCTCGCTCTTGCTCTTCTTCTTCTTAGCCTTTTGGATCTTTGCGCCCTTCAATTTGAGGGCGCCACCTGTCCCGGCCGACGAGTAGGCATCTGCCGGCATGTTGCTTCGGTGGTATACCTTAGGTTCGGAGGACGTTGAGACGTGGACTTGCCAGTGGTAACCTACATGCACTGCAGAGGGAGTGGCGGGCTTATCTCCCGGCGGCTGGCTCGCAGCTGGCAGAGCTGCATGAGAAGCTAAGAAGCGGCTCTCGAATTGACCCACCGGCCCCACGAAAAATATTCCTTATAACACAGCGGGGCCTCCCGAGCTTTCTCTCCCTCTTCTTCTTCTTTTCTTCTTCAGATCAAAAAGTATTCACAGAGTCGCCACGACCGTCACCTCGACTCCCTTACAGTGACGAGTTGCCATTCCCCTTCGTGGGAAATTTACTCTGGAGAAGAACCTCCTTACTAGGAAGTTTCCCGCTCGTCTTCGGACCGTGGACGGGGGATGTCGATTTGAAAGGAAACATACCGTGTGGTAGTGCATCGTTGTTGTGTGTGAATTGGGGAGGAATGAGGCGCCTGTCTCTATACTATGTTTGTCGGCTGAGTTCTCATAGATAAACACCCGTGACATTCGAATGAAAACTCGCGATGCCAGTAGTTATAATTATTCTGACGAGGGTCAATCGATCCTGCGAGCCTCTAGGCATCATCGTGGATCCCCTCTGTAGCGTACCACGGTCATCTTATACAGACAATTATGGTCACGGCACTCGTCTATGGCTAGCCTTGTGTGCTTGTGTGCTTGTCTACATGTCCTCGCCGGTAAGTTATTGCTAACTGTTTAAATGGTATGGCATCCATGTTGTGCATGGCGCGTGTGATTAGAGTTATTTGGGTGTTGCAGCGACCAGAATGCGCCTGGCACACGAAGCATGGCTGGTCTCATTGTCATGTCTCGAGTGGCGCTGGATGTCTTGAACGTTGCATATCAACGGACACTGGGGCACCACATGACATAGCTCAACCGACGCTCTTCGTTGTGTGTAGCAGAGGAATGCCTTGAAATCACCGCATCATTCCCGTTACTGCTCAGTCCCACCAGACACCTGCCAGTGAGGTTTGTTATGGATCACTCGTCGCTATGTCACGATCTCCAAGCGATGGCATCGAGCTCGAGCTCTGGTTAACTATGGCGACGCTGTGGTCCACCTCCAGTATAAAGATGCTGCTCGTCCGGCTGGTTCTCTGATTTTCATTCTCACCACAGCATCCGCTTCCTGCTTGATTATCACAGTCATTCTTTACAGCCTTTCGGCAATCACACTCCTTTACCAACAGCAATACCACTCTCGTTTTATCTACACACTCACTTTTTTCGATAATCACAGCAACCCCCACAGCTTGACGCGTTCAATAGCACATTTGTACAAAACACATTCACACAATGTCTCTCGTCAACATCACCTCGTCGGCTTTCCTGTACTGCCCTCCCGTCACCCAGACGCACTACACCACTGTCTACGAGACTGTCCTGCCTGCCGCCTGCGAGACGAGCAAGTGGTTGGCTACTTACACAGTCACCGAGACCTGCGTCGGTGAGAAGAGCGACTATGTCACCCCTACCGTGCCTCCGGGATTCGTTGTCACCACTGTGAGCTGCAACGTCTGTGAGGAGTCCGAAGTCGTCATCACCTGCCCCGGCGCCCAACCCACAGGCTTCGGCCGGCCAACCGTCCAGATTGGCGGAAACGGCGTTACCGCTACCGTTTACGCTACACCAGCTCCGGCGCCCACCAACGCCGGCCCTGCTCCTACTGGAGTCCCAGTTTGGCAAGGCAATGTGGGTGGCAACGGTGGTAACGGTGGAAATGGCGGTAACGGAGGCAATGGTGGCAGTGGCTGGAACGAAGGCAGTGGCGGTAACGGTGGAAACGGTGGAAACGGTGGAAACGGTGGCAACGGCGGAAATGGTGGTTCGACCGGAGGTAATGGTGGTAACGGCGGAAATGGCGGTAACGGAGGCAACGGAGGTAATGGATCAACCGGAGGCAATGGCGGAAACGGTGGCAATGGAGGCAATGGTGGAAACGGAGGTAATGGAAATGGAGGCAAAGGTGGCAATGGCGGCAACGGCGGAAATGGAGGAAACGGCGGCAATGGTTGGAACGGCAACAACGGGAGCAACGGAAACAATGGCAGCAACGGTAGCAGCGGCGGCAAGGGCAACAGCACGACTAGCTACCCTCCTGTGGTGGTCTCCGAAGCTGCGGCGTCATTGAAGATGTCTTTGATGGTGGGAGCCGGTCTGGCTTTCGTGCTCGGTCACTTCGTCCTTCTATGAACCATATTTTGAGTTCCCTGGTTTGTGGTTTTGAGTTGGATAACATCTTTTGGGAGATGGGGCTCTCAGCAAAAACGGATATTCTTATTTGTCGGGTATGGTTGATGAATTATGTCTCTTTACTAGCGAGGAAGGGTTGTGGTATAGGAGTTAGACACGAGGGTGTGCAGCTTTTCTCTATTTCATCACTTTCATTTGTACGCAATCATCTGCATTATTAATCAAGTTAAAGTCTCAAATGTTTAAACATAGTCTACCATTATTTATTAGCAAGTATTTTATACAATTACTATAAAATTCCAATGCCTTACCGGAGATATTATGGTTTTGTCTTGTTCAATCATCGTTTAAAATGTGTTCGAGTTACCTGAATTATCCACTACTGTTAGTAACAACATGAAAACAAACCCATCCCTTATAAGATATCGAATTTGCTTCTCTCTGTTCTATTGCTTCTATTTATTGCCAACCTTTCGCACGTCTGACCAGTGTAACGATACATCGTTTCATTTCGCGGTATACTCAGTAGATATTTCGATAACGATGATGGGATCTGCAAATTCTATAAAATATATATATGCGATAAAGACTGCGCTGAGTAACTGACATTCATGTTAAACTTGCGTGGATAGCAGAGGCCGTACATCTGCTGCATTGCCAATTTCGTCTTAGCAAGTAAACATTAACTCATAATCGAGAAAATAGAGAAGCCCAAGACTGCATCTGTACCCCCGGATTGCCCTTCTCTGGAAATATATTGCAGAAGCTTAGTCTCTAATCATCAAATTCAGGACCCGGCCTACGATGACAACTACATATGAAAAAGGGCAGATGCTATGACGATGATTCACTATGATCTACGTAGTTCTTCTGGCGAACTGGTTTGCCGGAAAGCGAATGAAAGGAGGTTGGAGTGAGAAATACGAATGAGGAGATAAGTGCTAATGTAATGTTGAATCAAAAACAGCCACGAGCTTTAATAGTGAGTCAAATGTGTAACAACAGGCCAAGTGGCGCAGAATCCGGTGAGAGTCATCCACTCACCGTGAAGGTTTAAAGTACCAGGGGGGGCAGTGAAAATCTTACCATGGGATGGATTTGCTATGCTTATTGGAGTGACAGCCTATGCATAGCAGAACTCTACATGGGCAGCGGGATGTGAAATACTTAGTAGTTCAGCTGAAGCGGACGCTCTTAGTTTTTACCCTTGAAATCCAAGGACCACTAGAGAGTATACCCTTATGCATATAGTTGCCGGTTATCATAATTGGGAAAGATGGCAACTTTTATGAAATACCAAGCCGTTGGACTTGGATGTTAGTATATACTACCTGGCTAGTATATATCATCTAACGTGAGATATGCATACGAGGCAATGGAGATAGACAAGACTATTCAACGCCAGCTGAGATAAGACAGGGGAGCAACTCTGCGCCGCCCAATTAGAAGGCAACTTGATCCCATGCGGACGGTTCGTCAACTATCGACCTACTCGTTTGGGCAAGATGGCTAATAACGCACGTGGAGACTGGCGTGGAACTACTCTTGCGGGCCGGGGTTCTAGCCCGGAGCTTCGACGCGATATACCTTCCTACTTGCTCAGGTGCGCGCAGTGTACCTGGTGCTCGATTTGTCGGCAAGAAAGAAAGCAAAGAACGTGGGCTGGGTTGTACACTGACCAGTCTGAGCTGGAGAGTTTACTAAGTATTATATATATATATATATATAATCGCACTTCCACTCGCTGATTGATAAGTGTTTACATGTTGTCTGCATCATATACACGACTGTGAGCCTCCACTCGACAGGCAGTCTACGTCTTGATTGCCTCAAGCGTCCGGGAACAAACTTAGCCTCTGTTCGGCGACGCAAAACATCATGGCGGTCAAGCATAGCTTCGGCGTCGTCGCGACAACGCTGACTCTTGCTCTCGCTCCTCTTACGCGGGCATGTCAAGGCTGCTTCGCACCGACGAACCATATCGAGCATGTCCGGCATGTGAAGCGGATGCAGCCGGATGCACTCAATGCCTCGTATGCGCCCGCGAGAGCTCTGGAATGGGGTCAATTGAACTTCCTGCACACCGTGTGTTGCCTCCCGCGTATCCGTCTCCTCGCCGCTTTTCCATCGCTCACGGTAGGCTGACTACTTCTCGGATAGACCGATACTCATGGCTGGCTGGAGGGACATTTGAAGGAGAAGAACTACGGCGCTGATTGGGGCGACTTTGTCACTTTCTCGACACACTTCAAGCACCAGGCCGGCAACAGTAAGCAGCGAACAACGTGTCACCTCCGAATAGAGATTCCATGTATACGTACAATTATGCGGAACCCATTGGGTTTTGATTATATAAAGTGTCATTATTACTACTAAAGCCAGACGCTGATATTCGATCATACAGTGGGTGTTGATCTCCTCTTGGTAGATACAGGTATGTGGTGGCCACGAGATCTTGACAACTGATATGCCGTTCATCTGGCTAAATTTGGTGAGATAGGCGACTTGCACGATGGCGCCGGCTTGAGCGATGCCACGTCTCCTGATGGAGCCGTCTCTATCACCATTTTCGACGATGTCGACTATGACTTGCTCGCAATTGGCAACCACGAGCTTTATTTGGCAGATGTTGCATATCAAACTCTGTAAGTGAATACCAAGACATGCAAATCACTTTTTAGTATTCTTCAGAAGGAGCAAGATATACGCGACAACACAAACTCAAGATACTGTTTCCCCTAAAAACACAACGATGTCAGAGAAAGTACCCTGAGGGGGGATTGTTGTAACAGAAATTAGCTGACAGTTGATCTCTAAAGGAACCAGATATCGGCCTACTGTGAGTGCCTCTCAGGGTCATTCTCATTATGCCTCGAGGAGCTCTGAAATATGGAGGGCTTCATTTCGGGCCGCTATCATCATCTTCTCTTGAGAGCTCCTCGCAGTCCTTACTCGCAGATTACATACAAATCACGGTTACTAACCTCGAGTGTCTGCAGGGGGTGACAAGTACTTGACCTCAAACGTGCAAATCGCGGACCCGCAGACCAACCAGTGGAAGTATATTGGTAAGACGCACAGATACTTCACGACGGAGCATGGTTTGAGGATCATGGCATTTGGTGTCTTGTTTGACTTTACCGGTAAGTGTATCTGTCCCTGAAGTATCGATTACCATTATATTCAGACCGGCTCTGACGAATGCCAGGAAACACCAATGTCACCAAGGTCATCCCTGCCAAGACCTTGGTAACTCAGAAATGGTTCCTAGAAGCCATTAACACCTGTGATCCTATCGACGCTTTCGTTCTTATCGGGCACAACCCTGTTCGGGACAGCAGCTTCCAGACGGTTTTTGATGCTATCCGGGCGGTGCACCCTAATACCCCTATCCAAATCCTAGGTTTGTGCTTTGCAAAGTTACTCTCTAGTGTCGAGTATGTGCTGACTAGCGCCGAAGGTGGTCACAGTCATATCCGCGACTTCGTTGTTTACGACGAGAGCAGTGTTGCTATCGAGTCGGGTGAGTCATTGTCTCGGGGGGAGAGAAGGGGGGACGGGGTCAATCGCTCTTCAACGGAAACAGTATCGGCTAATTGGGTATATAGGCCGTTACTGCGAGACACTTGGTTGGGTCTCCGTGTCTGGCTTCACCAAGAGCAACAGCGGTTTTGACGGAATCTTCCCCAATCCTGCCGGCGTGCCAAACCCCACGCGCAAGGCGACGGCAAATTCCACCTCGCCTTTCACGTATTCTCGTCGGTACCTTGATTGGAATCGCAAGACGTTTGTGTACCGTAAGTTGTCCTACTCCCCCTGTCTTTTAACAAGACCCGAAAGCGAAATCGTCTAGTGGAATGCTGCGATGACTGACTGACTGACTGACTGACGCCGAATCGAAGATGCCGAGACCTGGTATGACCATAACTTCGACTATGACAACGGGCGGGCTACCACGGCAGAGATCACCAAGTACAGGGAGCAGCTCAACCTAGAGCAGCTATACGGCTGCGTGCCCCACGACTACTGCCTGACATGCGTCCCATTCGATAGCCCCAACAACATCTTCCCGCTATTGTCCACAGCCCTGGCCGAGATCGTCGTGAGCGAGGCGCGCAACACCACAGCCCGCTACGTCATCTCCAACACAGGTGGTATCCGCTTCGACATGTACAAGGGCCCCTTCACCTACGACGACAGCTTCATCGTGTCACCCTTCCTCGATGCTTTCTTGTATATTAAGGATGTACCTTACGCGAAGGCTAGCACCCTCCTCGCCTCGCTGAATAACGCTGGCGCGAGCGAGAAGCGCGATTTGGGATATATGCCCACTGTCGAACGAGATATCTGCGTCGACCCCCTTGTCGAGCCGCGCAGCGAGGTCAAGCGCGATGCCGAGAGTGTGCGTGGAATCACCAGGCGCCAGGTCGTCGATCTCGTGCCGGGATACACGACTACGGATGACTGGGGTACTGATGGAGACGACACGGCGCACTCGGCTATTCCGTACTATGGTATCCCCGACTTCTTCCAGGGTGCGGCCGGGTTCGACGCTAACGGTGTAGCCGATGTCGTTGACGTGGTCTTTGTCGACTTGTAAGTACCTTCCTCCCTCCCCCCCCTTTTCTGCTCTATCCCTCTATTAGAAGACTGGGCTCTCCCGGGAATTACTTTTATGACGTATCAGAGACTGATTCTGTGTGTCTAGTATTGAGAGCGACATCCTTGCTATTCTCGGCTCGGGTTACAGCTCTGCCGACGTGGATTACTATATCAGCGCCAACTTCACGACTCGGGATTATTTACCATTGTTCGTGAAGCAATCAGCAGCGTTCCAAGCTGACTACCCTGATTGCCCGAGTAGTTAAATGACAGAGTAGCTGAAATGTATATATAGGGGGCGCGTGACCATTTATCGTGAACGAACCATAAGCTTCACTTTATATCGATTCATGGCAATTGTAATGATAGCTAAACCTGGGCCGTTTTAAGGCGTATGATGTGTACTCGTGTAATGTCATAAGAGTGAGATGAGCCAGTTGGTGAATTTATATTGTCTCGAAATAGTACATGATTGTTAAGTAACCGCGAGAAGCGGCACTGTGTCTTTATTGCCGTTCAGACGTGTACATTGACGATAGGGCAATGAGATGCCCCGTTTTGATAGCTTACTTGGGGTCTATCATTATGAAGCCCCTTTTAGGGATCAATGACCCATCGATGTCTACTGATTTTGCCCTTGCACACAAGTGGACTAACAGCATCTACTAAGCCTCGTTGTTCTCCTCCGGCTTCTTGCTCCGATGCTGTTCTCGAATAAACTCGGCAATATGATCATCACTATTTATTCACCCTAGTAAGCTATCACTCCACAAGCGGCAAAAGAGGGAGCAACTGACTGCAAGGGACGATGTGGCGGGCCTGTTAGATCTTTCGGTGGCACCTCTTGAGATTGGTCTTGGTCGTTCTTGTCTTTGTCTACGCCGAGGAGCTTGGATGCCGCTGGCACATACTCGGCCACTTGAATTATAGTTGAAGGTTAGAATATGCGGACTCATACGGTGCTGGATAGCGAATGGTCTGGCATAGGAATCGACTACCAACCTTTCTCTACCAGACTTGGGCTGTTGCTTTCTTTATGGCTGCTTGTAGGATGATGAGCTTCTTTGGCGGCTTTGTCTAATTGGTCCTTGAACGTTTCTTGTGTGGGTTGCGAGTTTGGCTGTGTTTCTGAAGACATCGTTTACTTGTGTTTGAATGTCCCCAGCAGTGTAGGGTATATATATGATTGAATGTATTTTCAAGGTTATTCTGAGCAGAGAATGAGAAGGAAATAGGAAAGAGGAAAACGGAATACAATGAAGTTATATAATAATACAAATATCTAGTTAAGATGTGAATCACATATGATAAACTGAGTCGCATGTCCTTGTCTTCTTTCAACCTTTTGATATCTTACGATTGCGTAGCTCAATCCTACGTCATTGTGCAGTTACCCGGAATGTCGGCAGCGCTATGGCAGCAGAACCGATAGTGCTGTAGATTGATTAGATACCTAAAGTGTAATTTACCGGTACTTTGGAAATACCTAAGGCTCCCTAAGGTTATTTTTAGTGCGCAGAAACCCCTCAACCCCGCCATCCCACCTTCCAAGGCTCACTCTATTCCAGGTTCCTTAAACTTAGAAACGAAACAGCCTTCGCTTTCACTTTTCCTCCTCCCTTGCTCTTCTCCCTCTCGCCCAGCCGTGCTGCGTGCGAGTTAGCACAAGCCGGCCAGCGCGACACAGCGCCAACACCGACATTAACGACGACGACGACGACGACGACGACGGCAATAACGGCGGTAGAAAGAACAGCAGCAACAAGACACAGATGGCGCCGATCCCCATCACCATCGTCACGGGCTTCCTGGGCTCGGGCAAGACGACGCTACTACTCAACCTAGTGCCGCAGCTGCGGGCAGCGAACCCATCGTACCGGCTGGCGCTGGTCAAGAACGAGTTCGGCGACGTGGCCATCGACTCGCAGCTCGCCGCCAGCAGCGCCGTGTCGGGCGTGCAGGAGCTGCTCAACGGCTGCATCTGCTGCAACCTCGTCGGCCAGCTGGGACCCGCGCTCGCCGAGCTCCAGGCCTCGGTGCGCCCCGACCGCATCGTCATCGAGACCTCGGGCTCCGCCTTCCCGGCCACCCTCGCCCTCGAGGTCAACCGCATCGCGCGCGACAACCCCGGTCAGTACGCCCTCGACGGCGTCGTCAGCGTCATCGACGTCGAGAACTGGGCCGGCTACGAGGACACCAGCTTCACCGCCCGCCTGCAGGCCCGCTACACCGACCTCATCGTCTTCAACAAGTGGGAGGCCTGCGACGAGCGCCGCTTTGACGAGGTCAGGGACCGCGTCGGCGACCTCGAGGTCGATGTCGCCTGGGTCAAGAGCCATCGCGGCCGTGTCCCCGCCGATGTCATCTTCGGCATTGACGGCGGGCTCGCGCGCACCCTGACCGAGGGCCACTTGGCCACCGCCAACAATGGAGTTAACGGTCACAGTAGTCATGGGGAGGACAACCATGACCATGACCACCAGTCCGAGGTTGAGGTTCTCTCCGTTACCCTTTCCGGACCCCAAGGTGCCGACGTCGATGCCCCCAAGCTCATGGCATTGCTCGAGACAGCCCCAAAATATGAGGTATACAGGATAAAGTCGGTCTTCACGACCTCGTCGCCGGCGCAAGTTCGTGGCTCAGACCCAGAAGATAAAAGCTCAACAATACCCTCCTCGGATTCACCCACGAGGCTCATTCTGAACTGGGCATTCGGTCGGTGGACCGTGACACCGTTGGAGCAGTCCGTCAACGAGCATGCCTCGAGTGACGGGGTGCTTCTGCGCATGACCCTCATTCTCGCTCGTTACGAGAGTACCAAGTGGAAGAAGAGGCTCGAGGCCGGCGGTTTGCTGGAGCTTGCCGGCGAATCAGGGGAGCTGACCGTGACGAAAATTGCGTAAAACGTCGACTTGAATTTCTCAAGACAAGATACTAGACATGCCGTCGTTGGCTTACTTGCCATCTACCTATAATTTTGGGTCAATACGATCTAGTCACGTATTGCATTGCCACGGTATTTATGCTAGCAGAATGGTCAGAGCAGAAGCTCTCCCTTTTATAATGGGATCGACAAGACCAGGGCAGAAAAGTACCTCCCGACCGATTGGATAATCGAGCAATATGAGCACTATGCTTATGTTCCGAAGCCGAATTCTGTTTGCTTAGCATACACATTGTGCCTTGATAACGTTCCAAGGTTCAATGCTACACCAGCACGAGAAAGGAAAACAAGATGAAGATATACTGCAATCGCGGGTAAGGGGATTCACTTCTTCATTTTACGGCATCCTCGGCGGTCTATATGACGCATAACTATCAAGATCTAGATATAGACATGATACCATAGAACCAGAGCATTGTACTCGCCTCAACATTCCTGGATATGGGAAATGATAAAGCAGGAGTATATAGTTGCATATGTTGGCCATCGACCATAATCTATACCCCTGTACTAGAAAGCTATGAAATTACAAACCTGTGTGGTGTTTCCATACCTTTCATCTACTTTGGGTGGACCGAACTCATTGTTCTGCTTGAGTTGAATCCTCGCGAAATTATCTTATAATTGAACCTTATTATTATTATTATTCTGCTTGTTTCTGCTTCTGATGATTCAGATCTGACTGACCCTTGCTTATCTGAACCGGTGAGTCCGGAACTGCCCCAAACATCCGCCGAGAGACACGTAGGGACAGGGAGGTTCAGCTGTCGCACCTATATACGTGGACTTGCCTGACAACAAAACTTGCTGGAAAGATAAGACAGAAGCACAGAAAGCACGAAAGGAAACTTATGGTCATTGAAGAGGCTCGTCGAGCCGCATCCTTGAAAAAACATAAATAAACCAGGTTTCCTCAGTACGCTGGTCTCACCTCCTCTTCCCACTGACCCGAGAAGAACGAGTAGTCCATATCGACCCGTGTTATATGGTACACAAGTATCAGAATCGTTTTCGTTCCCCGGGGTATACATCGCAACTACAAAACTCCTGGATTTCGATTTTCCGTATCTCATCTCCCCCCCACGAACCCCCTTTCCATATTTTATGGACCTTTGATGACAGCTTTCCCCGTTTGACACATAACTGACATGCTGACCCAGCAGACGCCTTCGCGCCTGTTCATTTTTTTCATTTGCCCGCGCAAGAAATAATCACATACATGTCTCCGTTCCATTCTACCCAGAGAAACTTACTTTTGCTTAGCGCCACAGATCGCGATCACCTTTCTTGGGGCCCTGACTGCTGCCGGGTCGGGGCCACTCATCTCTCGTCGGTGCGAGGCTTGACGCACTGGTCTTGCGCCCATGACCTCCCATATTATCACCGGGTACGCTTAGGAACCCACCGTGACCGTCACCCTGTATAATACTCATCCGAGCCCCACCACCAGCCTGCCAACCCGAGCCTATGTCGGATAAGCCGTAACTGCTGAGTGGCCTACCGCTCGCCGCGCTTCCTGACCGCGCATGGTGTCCTCGGCCACGGCCCCCGCCGCCACCATATGCATCGAAGGGATCCATGCGTGTGCTGCCCCAGTCCAGATCATCATCGCCCTTGGTGAAGATCTCGAGGGTCTGGTTCAGGGATAATATCCCAGGCCCGCGCGGACCGTTGAATGCTGATGCAAAGGGGTTGTTGGAGCTGAACCTGGGTGTGGGATTACCAAAACCTCCCGCACTCAATGGCGAGAGCCCCCCACTTCCTGCATTGAATCTATTCATGCTGCCTGCGCTGCTGGGGCGTTGTGGGCTCCCTGCAAACCCGGGCATAGGTGGTGGTAAGCCGAGGAGTAAATCAGGAAATGATTGATCGCGAACATAAATGGCGGCCAGGCGCGGTAAACCACCTGCGAAGAGTGACGATGCCAGGTAATTGTAATAGCCGGCGATGGTGCTCGCGTATGTTGAGGTGGCCGGGGAGGCCGTAATTTCGTAACGCAGTGTTTCGAGGGCCCAATTGGATAGCGGAGGGATGGGAACCCCGTGAGCTGGGAAAGGGGAGTCGACTTGTTCGGTGATGGACAAGGTGACGAGACGTGGAGCGTGAGCTAAAACATCATGAAGAGCAGCGGGGTGTACTCCGGTACTGGACAAAGACAATACTTTCAGGCTATTCTTGGTGTCGTCTCTGGACAAGTAGGCAACCAGGCCATCGGCAGTGATGCGGGGGACGTTGGTGAGGACGAGTTCCTCCAACGGGGGGAAGGCGGGGAGGGTATCATTATACCTGAAGAAATCATCGTCCAGCACCTTGAGGTCCGAGGCCTTAAGCGCACGCAAGTTTCGCATGGCGGCGAGGACTTGTCGCAGAACAGCAGGATCCATATTGATGCCGCCAAGTTCCAGAACTTCGAGATTTGGCCACACATTGCCATAGCTTAGAGCCTCGAGACTGTGCTCACTTCCGGCCAGGTACGTCATCTTGCGGAGACCGGGGCATCTGGCCTGCACCTCGAGTTTGAGGGTGTGATGGACGGGGTCGTCCACGAACAAGCCCTCGGGCAAATCGACGTACTTGAGGTTGGGCAGCACGGCAATGGTCCTGGCAAGCAGCGGGGCGCTCGACTCGCGCAGCATGTAGGGCGTCTTGAAGTATTGCACGAGCTTCCCGAGGCGGGTGGGGTCGTCGCGCAAGGTGCGGCAGAGCAGATGCAGGCGGGCACCGGCCGGGTCCTGGGGGACGCCGTTGCGGTCGAAGCGGCTCTTGCGCCTGCGCCGCTCGGAAAGGTCGATCTCGCGCTCGCAGTAGTGCACCGAGTCTATGCGGATGCTGTGGTACCTGGACGAGGACGAGGCCGTCGCGGTCAGCAGGATGAACTCGCCTCAGAAGAGGTGGCATGGGACAAACATGAGCTGTATGGCCGAGGCCCTCCAGCGCTTGCAGACCTGAGCGGCATGGGCAAGGTCGCGCAGATCGCAGAGCATGCAGGCATCCTCGACAGCGCTCCGCTCGCAGTTCTCATACGACTCGTCGCGACTGTGGGGGCATACGAAGGCAAAGACGCGCTCGAGGATCGGGGGCGGCAGCTCGAGCCATGGCGCGAAGCTGCGGCCCCTCTCGGCCGCGTAGTTGTAGGACTGCTCTTGGCGGCGGTTGTAGATACGGTACTTATCGCGCTCTACATCGTCGTATGCCTGTTGCGGCGACTTCTTGGATTGCTTGGACTCGACCGTCGACTTCTTACTTCGACGGAAGAACTTCATAGCTGTGAATTTCATGCTGGGCAAGCCGAGGTTGTTGCTGTCTGAGGAGCGGGGATGCGGCTCGAGGCTGAGGGCGAGGAATGAGGCAGATTAATTGACTTTAGTTGGAGAGAAGGGAGTGCGGTAGGATTGCAGGAGGTAAAAGAGGGGGAAGAATAAAGGGGAGCAGAGCAGAAGGGTATGCAACGCTATGCCGTATGCGCCGTCGAGGCTGGCGATGGTGCAGCCGGGTGTTGCTATCGATGCTCTGAGGTAGTTTCTAGTACAGTACCCAATTCGCCTCTACATCACATAGTGCTTGGCTGGACAGGCACTAGATATCGACTGACAGGCCTTGGCCATCCGCTAAGTGTCTTGTGCTACTGTTCTTGGCTGTGGGTTGTGGGTTATAAGCAAGGACACCACACCACAGTACGAAGTAGGCATTGGGTGTGGGTGTTCTTTAGCGGTGCAGCTGAACTAGTAGCGTTGTCCTCGGCGGCGACGGTTGTTTGGGTAGGTGGATGCTGCCGCCCTCCTCGTGTTGGGGATGAGACGGAAGGAGGAAAAGAGAGTGGAGGAGGGGAGGCGAAGGTGAAAGATGAATAGGAAGAGGAAGAGGAGGAGGAGGTTTACAAATGAGGCTCCCGGTATCGACCTATAGATAGCAATGCTACTGTACTGTATGCTCACTACATGTGCTAACAGACAGCTCTCTACAGTATGCCGTCACTGTACGGTGGATACTACGTACTTGCCTGTTCTTTATTTAGTCAATTACTTCCGCTACCTGCTTCCTTCCCTCCGACAATGGGCGCGCACTACATGGAAAGGGGAAGGAGGATTCGGTATACCGTAGCAAACACCGACCTTCGAACTGTGCATACCTTATGTGCAGCCCCGGACATGTGGGGTACATACAACCTTACTATCCATTACTATTACACCTCCATGCAACGGATCGATTGCATGGACATCGACCAACCTCCGCGCGCTGTCTCGGCTGTCATCATATCTTGCTTGACTCGCACCGCTCAACCACCACCGGCCCCATCCCCACTGCTCGACACATATCAAGCGCATCCAATTAATCTAGTGTCGTACATTCGCCCCAGCCACTCCTAGACACCATTACCAGAGACAAAACCAGTACCTCGGCATCGGAAAAGCCTTCAAGACAGCATTCATGAGCCCTTCAGTACTGTATGTACTATCATTATTCACAGAGGGAGAAGTAACGGGAGAGAAAATCGAAAGACAGGAAAAAGAAAATAAAAGAGGGAGAGAGGCAATATCCATTTCCGTGGTGCAGAACTCAGAACCCACTTTAATGAGACCGATTGTTTCCCTCGGGAATGCTAAGTACACACGTATGTGAAACTTGATATATCATCGTGTATTTACCTATATCACGTGCTTTCCCGCCAACCAATGCTCATTGTTTTCTTGCTACATTTTGGACGTATATATACTGGTGTGCCCTCGTGATAGTACAGTTGATACGCATAGATAGAAACATTGAAGACCATGGGAGTCAAATCAAGATAATCAGAGCCCGGAAATGAAGAGCCAGCAAACTACCCGCTAATGCATGTGTGCTATGCATGTGCTATGCAAGGTGCCATAGGTGCTTCAACTACTAAAAATCAATCATGCTCGCTGCCGCTGCCGCTGCCGCTGCCGCTGCCCCTGTCCTGGCTGGGTCCGCCCGCTGCCCGCCGACTCGGTGCGACATTGTACTTGTTGTTGGTACCAGGTCTAGGCTTATCTGTGAGTTACGGGAATGGATGCCAACCGAGCTGCTACGGTCACATCGGAATGAAATTGCGATGCCCATCCTGTAAACAGACCCGTGCAATGTTCTGTTTCAGCTCGCTGTGCTGCTCCTTTCCCCTAGCTCCCATTGAGCTGTTGCACCGGTTCCAGGGGTGACGCCGGCCCCGACACGGCTGATTTTGTTCGTAGTGTCAACGGGAACGGATACTCATCGGGATCCTCCTCATCCCTTTTGTTCATGTTAGTCTAAAAATGCCATATAGGATGGCTGCGTTTTCAGCTCAAGATAATCAGTCCACTTACGGTAGTTTCCATGCAACATAATCCTCCGTACTTAGCCCTTCTCGTCCCTCCTGCAGACTGGCAAAATCACCGGGCGTCATCATTCCGGCCCGGTCACGTGGCGAGCCCGGCACAGAGAACGGTCGCGATATCTTCTGCTCCACGCCGGGAATGAAATCGCCCTCTTCTTCCTCACCCGCGAAGGAGGTAGGGTATGCCCGCCGCAGCGCCAATTGTCGCGCCTTGACATATTCCATACCCATCCTTTTCCAGTCGAGCAGGTCACTCAATCTTTCCGTACGATTCCTCTGGTTGATACGTTGACGGCGACTCTTTTGGCAAAAATCGAACATGCATGACGTCAGCTGGTTGACTGAGTCGTCGACGCCTTTGTTACGTCGATCTACAATATAGATGCCGTAATCGCTGGAATTCTCAATCAGCTCCTCCATGTAACAACCGAAGCCAGACAGGTTTGTCGTGATACTTGGAACTCCCATCACCGTACACTCGGCTGGCGTATAGCCCCAGGGCTCGTAGTACGAAGCGAAAACACCCAAATTGGTACCGCGCACGAAGTCGTCGTAGTCCAGTGGTAGGAGGGGGTTTGAAGAATTTAGGAATTCGGGATGGAAGACAACCTTGACTCTATCGGTAGGATGGTTGAAAAGCTGCACACGGCGGATTTGGTTGAGGATGGGGTCATCGTGATCGTTGATCATGTTGTGCGTCACAATGGGTGGCAGCCCATGGCGCTTCATAGCAAAGAGCCTACGCCTCAGTACCACGCGGTCGGCGCTCGTGATAAGCTCCTTCTCATCTGGCATGGTATCACCGTCGTGCCACTTGAGGGACCGCTCAAAGATACGACGGCCAATGCCACGCTCGATGACATCGACCGTGTCTCTTAGCGACTTCACGACCGCCTGGCCTTTCAGGGCTTCGACAGTAAGCGACGTAGTCTGCGCCGGCATGATAATGAAAGCTACGACAGTAGTTTTGCTACCCGCACCCTTCAGCCGGTGATTCAACCGGGCAAGGGATTCGATGAACATGTCGACACCTTTATTGCGGAATTCGTAGCGCCCAGCAGTAAAGAAATAAAGCGTATCGTCGGGGACGAAATCATAGTGTCCGTAGAAATGGCCACGCACAAAGTCATGGATCTTCTCCTTGGCCTGCTGATGCAGGTTTTGGAACTCGTGCACGGCAGAGAACTTGGTGACGTTGAGACCATTTGGCAGTACACCGTCGGGCTTGCGCTTGAGCAGATGTTCGCTCTCAAAGGCAGTGATGTGAGAGACGGTGGTGAAAACATCGCATGAGTGCGCAGCCGCACGCTCGATGCAATAGCGGTGATAGATGCCCCGTTTCCCCGCCTCAGCATCCACATCAAAGTTTTGGAGGTTATTATAGAAATCGACGGAACCGGCACAGAGATATCGACCAAGTAAAGTAGCGTGAGTGGTAAAGACGGTAGTGACATCTATGTGTCGTTTTTTGCAAAGCGGCAATGCGACACCGGCAAGCCATTCGTGGAAATGGGCAATGACAGCTTTCTCCTTCTCGTGGCATACGTACTAAGTCGAGTTAGCTGAGCTCGTCGTCCAGGGCAGGGGGACTGATGCGCCGAACGTACCTCACCCAGAAACCAGGCGACCAGATACCCGAAGACAATGGCTTCGTTCGTCTCGTCGTCGCCCGGCGGAGCAGGAATGCTTGCCACATTCCACAGGTCGGCCTTCCACTCATCCATATACTTGTAGGCGGTCTTGGTGTCAATGAGTAGGACGCGGGGCGCACCGTCTATCAACCATCTACCATACAAGATGCCGATGCCCCTGTTGCGCATGGCCTCGATACTCTTGGCGAGCTCGGGGTTGGCGGGCTCGAGCTCTTCCACCTCGACAGCGGCCTGGAGAAGGCGATTAGGCGGGCGTTCGGGCTAGCAACCGAGGTGCGACTTACAGACTGGTGGTTGAGAGGACCAATGAGGGTATAGCGGTCGCCATACTCGGCGGTGGTGACGGGAGCCTTGGACTTGATGACAGAGTAGATACCGCCGACTGGGAACACATTAGAGACTGCCTGCATTGCGCGAAGGCGCGCACGACCTGCGCAGACGTACCACGATGAGCAACTTCAGTAGCGACCTCAAAGAGGATATGGTTTTTTATCTCGCGCTCGGCGCGCTCCACGCTTTCGGTGGCCATAGCTGCGCTTGACGACCGAGACTTGAGTGTCTCGTCAGAAGAGGAGAGAGGCGGGATTGTGAGCTGCTTGTGGCGACCAGGGCGGAGCTCGCGATGGAGTGGTTGAGCAAGTGTGAGGCTCGTCCTCGCTACCAGTGTCACAATGCTGTCCCCAGATGTCGAGATGCAATCAAGCCAGGTAGAAGGGGGGAAAAGAGAGAGGAAGGAAGCTAGGTGAGTAGACGAGAGACAGAGGCGAGGAGAGACAAGAGAGCAAGTAGTCAACCAGCCAACCAACCAGCCGCCAGAAGCTCGACCAGGTTAAATATGGGGTTGAGACGAAATGAGGACGAGGGCAAGGGTGGAGGGAGGCGGAGGCGGAGACGAAGGCGGGGGCATAGGGAGAGCTATGAAAACATTCAGTTGCTTGGAATTGTCCAGCGGCGCTTCACACTACACGACAGTGTATGCAGAATGGCAGATGCCACTACGTCAACCTGCACGAACAAGCATGCATGCAGGTCGCAACGGGCAAGCATCGTCCGAGCGGGTCGAGGTACCCGCGTACCGCCAGAGGAATTGCTTGTAATTGTACTAGTGCAAGCCTGCGGGAGCTCTGAGTAAACCGCCAATTAAACCAGCATATCTAGCTCCGGACCTTCCAAGGTTGAGCAAGTTGGAGCTTGAGCCTTATGACTTAGCTTAGGTAGCTCATACACCTGCAGTTATAAGCTACCTCATTCCAGCTAACATTGACCCTACCTTGTACCCCTGTAGATAGACTAGTCCACATACAGCTAAGCATTCTGCACTAAGGACAGCACGAATCACGATAGTGTGCATCGGTTGTCTGATGCTTTTGCATCATAACACCTACTTCCTACACTTATTAACTCGGTGCAGAACTCGGTGCTACCTAATGTGCTTGGAAATTATATAGCAACTTGATGGTTAACTATACAGGTGAAAAAGCAGGCGGTTGGTACTCTACACGATTCAATAGCACCACAAAAATAAGCCAGTTATACCTGGTGCTAACTGCATGTACATAGGTGTGTACAGAAAATGAAAAGACGCCGAGGCTAATTGGATCGATCGAGCGATGACAACAGTAGTGTTCCTGCACCCCAACCGCAGAGTTTTCGCTACAATTTAGATTTTGCTAACCTAGGAATGTACTCGAATTTACAAGGATATCAGCTTCACCAGCAAACTGAGACACCTCCCATGGTATTCGGTTTGAGGAAACGCGTGCACGTCGCTCATCCGTGTAGGCTTTAGGTACCGTGTTCATCATGATCGGTTGACAAGCATCATGGACCATGCTTAGTCAGAATGACGACATGGGAGCCAGCAGATCTACAACAACCTCGGCCTACTCACAGTAGAATTCTAGCTCTCTATCTACATGGGGAAACATGGTTTAAAGCCACACGAGATTGCGACCTATGTACATAGGAATTTACACAAAGAATATATCTGTTCGAAAAGGTGATACCGAATCCCCGAGACACTGGGAGCTAGCAACATTATAATTGCTATGCAGGCTCTTTTAGCTTGGGGTCATGCCAAGACCAGGCAAGGAACACTAAAAATTGGGAAGTCATAAACGCCGCGCTGTCTATGTCTACACTGTACTCATATAAACTCATCATGGCCATATCATATGCCCTGCACTTTCCTGTACGATGGGGGCTTCATCGTCCGCCGTATGATTTTGCCTGCGTATGGAGGGACAAGAGAGATGGAACTGATCGCGAGGACGCGCCACAGATATCCCCTGCTACCATGTTAGCTGTTACTGCGTCTCGCCAGTCCTCTGTAGCTATGTGAATGCTTACCATGTCAAAACAAAATCAAGATCAAAGTAGCCGCCCAGGAAAGGTATAGAACCTATGTAAAAGAGAAACGTGCCAATGATGCACAAGATCATGACAAGATGCCATGTTGTGATCTCAATGGCAACCATGAGGAGCTCGTTGAGCACTAGCACCGTGTAGCTCACTGCCACCATCCTTTTCCCATCCACCTCTGTCAGTAGTTGCGATAGCCCCTGTATCACACTGCCTTGGTAGATCGACACTAACACCCAGACGAAAAATGTGCGGTAGGACAAGGATCGGCCAGATGTCAATTCTTTGTAAAGCTCAGGGTAAAGATTGGCGACATTCTCGTTGACGTCCTTGTCTAATACGAGTGACAACACTGGAAGTGCGGTGTAAACTGTCGCGTAGCCCACAAGAAGCCAATCCTACAGATTATAAGCACACTTGAAAACAAACGACAGGAAAAAGGAAAGGGAGAAGAGGGAAGGGGGGTAGAAGAGGAGAAAGATCTATACCTTATAGAGACCCTCGGGCTCAAATTTGATGGCAATACTATACACCGTCTGACACACAGCAATGATGAGACCGCGATGTATCACAAACTGAGCCAATTTTGCGCTCCGCTTGTAACTATTGCGCCCGTGCCAGACAAGTAGCTTGGTAAGGTCGCAAAATTGGTTGATCGAGAAGTCTGCGGCCAAGCTAGCTTGTCGCCCTTCCTTACCCACAATTCCAACCCCGACATCCGCGGCTTGAATCATGGACACATCGTTGCCACCGTCACCGATACAGCACACTCGCTTTTTGGTGAATTCTTTGATCAATTTAGCAACATCTGCTTTCTGGGTGGGTGAACATCGACATGCTACCACGGTGGGTAGTTGGACGGCCACTGATATGAATTCGGCGCCAAAGTGTGTGAGGAACAGCGACAGACTTTCTCCATCGATAAGCAGGCAGGAATCTGGCTTGCTGCGGAGAAAGTCGAGGTGATCTTGGGCATTGTCCTTACGCTTAAGCTTGGCCACGGTATATATATACTGACCTCTGGCTACCAGTTTGGAACTCACAGCCACGCACCGGGCCGTCTCGACCTTGTCGCCGGTCAACATCCAGATCTTGATACCAGCGTTACGTAAGAGTTCCAGGGATGGTTTGACGTCCTTCTGTAATTTGTCTTCGACACCGGTGACGCCCAGCAACTCCAAATCATTTTCGAGGAAACGAGCAACAACGCGCTGGATACTTGCCTCGCGGCCATTGATGGCGAGGCCAGCATCCTGGTAACTCTTGGAGAATTCTTGGTACTGATCAAGCGAAAGCCGCTTGCGTCCTACAACCAAGGTCCTCAAGCCTTCCCTTGCCATGTTGGCTGTCTCCTCATCCAGCCAGTCGTTCGCGGCCACTATGGATCCCATCACCGTGTCAGCACCTTTTTGATAGAACCAAATTTCTCCAGCACTAAGGCTTGGCGTGTGATTTTGTTCGTCTTCCTCAAACTGCACAATGATGCCCATGCGTTTCCCATCAGACGTGAAGGGGAAAACTTCTAATATTCGTACCCGGACAACGGCCTTCCCAGAGTCTGTCGATTCTAAGACCATTCGTTTCCGATCTCGATATGTCAGACGAAGACCGACTGACTCTGTCCACCGGACTATCGCGATTTCATCCGGAGATGAAGCCTGGTACGAAGTGATGACCTCGCCATTCTCTTCTTCCATGGTTGGAGTGACATTATGACAGAGCGCTAGCGCTAGCACTACGTCTCGCACTCGGGAACCAATTTCCCGTCGGGTTCGGGTCGCGGTGGCTCCGGCAACAGTATTATGCGTTGATGACGGTGTGACCAACGCCTGGTTACCAGGCTTCAACCCAAAACCTTGCCGCACGTAAGACGCAACCTCATCCATCGCTTCATTGGCATACGACACGGTGCCGACGTGGATTTTCTTCATTTCCATCTCATTTTGTGTCAATGTACCAGTCTTATCACTGAGCAGATATTCGATGCGTCCTAGATCTTCTGGGATCGTACTGGTCCTTACGACGGCGCCTTGTATGTCTGGATCTCGTTGGATAAACCAGGAATAAACACTCTTCCCCATATCCAGATTGACCCGAAGGCTGATGGGCACAATGGTGGAGAATAATACTAAAAAGCGTGTGATCTTAACATACCAAACGTTTCCTTCCGTGTTGCCAAAGCCTTCAAGAGCAACAAGAATAATAGAGAGGGCGAGTGTTAGGGCACAAAGTATCTTAGTTAAAGAATTGATTTCATACTCTAACAATCCAGTTTTCGACCGTGAGGGAGCTGTCGATAGAGCCGATCGAGTCTGCCGACCAGTATAAACGACGACTGCCATTGTGGTGACCTGCGACGCAATAATTGTATTCGCCCATGCCGTGTTATCAATGGATAAAGGGGCGGTTAGACTGGCATCTGCTGTGTCCCCAGAATGGAGAGGGTCCCTCCGTAATTCACCGTCGGGTGAGAGGATTTCGACAGTACCAATGAACTCGTTGACTTTCTTGTCCGGCTTTCCGCCTGTAACTCTCACACGAGTAAATTCCTCTAAAGGAAGTGACTGCGTAAGAGCAGAGGCAACTCGGAGTTTCCAGTCCGTTTCGCCATCAAGCTGGTCCGTCCGGATGAAAGTCTCACCTGATGAGCTCCCTCCAGAACCTTGTGAGCCGTCTTGCTCTCTCACTCTGCTGCTCAGTACATCTGTAGAGGCATTTTCGCTCGAGTCATTTGCGTCCGTATCAACCAATAATGACGTCAAATCCGCCTCATGGCTTTCATCTTGTAACGCCTCCATTGTCGAGCATTGCAGAATAACCACATCGGCAGGAACGCGTTGACCTTTGCTGAGTTTCAAGATATCGCCGACTTTCAAATCACGAGATCTTTTGCTCACTTCGAGAACATTTGAGGATACCTGATTTAATCCTTCGCCCTCAATTTGTTCTTCCTCCTCGTTAATCTCCGATAACCTGTCTCGTTGCGCGGACTGGCCGTGACGACGACTTCGCAAGGATGATGACATGAACTTATGCGTCGATTTGCGGTGTTTAGCGGATGGAGCCGTGCCACCGAGGCTCAGGACCGTGTAGGCCTCTGAGTTGGCTTCGTTGTCTCTCCGGCGTCTCTCAATATCGTCGTACGCCTCCTTTCCCATGGTAATGAAAAGGACAAAAGCTAAGGGGGCGATGTACGTCGATAGATAACCTATGCGTAGTGCTGGGATGGCCTGTGACAGCGCAACTAGTAAAAAGTATAGATTGAAGAAAAAGGAGAACTCATTGTAGAGCGTTATGGGGAGAAACGTAAATGCAGTGTACTTGGCATTGGAAATCAGATTCGGCGGATAGCGAGTTGACTGGGCCGAGCCGACGGCAACAACTCTAGAGGCTGAAGGATCGTCGAGTTCCTGGCCCACACCGTCTTCATCGTCGTCACCGTTGCCGGCTGGGCCGCCGTCGTGCCGGCGCGTGCCGTGACCGGACAAAAAGCTGGGCATTTTCAAAGTCGAGCGCATCTGGGCGAGCGCATGGAGGCCGCGTGGTCGTGGACGAGCACGCTGTTCCCGTAAGAGAGGAGCATCGTCGCCAGCAGTTGCGCTTCCGTCCGAGTAACGCTGGTCTTGAGCGTTGTCATCCATCAGGGCCACGGAATCCTCATCGGCGACGCCATCACGGCGGCCAAGCTCGCCATAGCCGCGACTTCGTTTGGCGGATCTCCTCAAGCCACCCATCCGAAGATTGCGGAGGGCGATGGGCGGTGCTCTTTGTTCGCGTCTCGTCGACTCTGCACCCAGTAGTCTGGAGCCATGGGCACCGGGCGATGACGTGGCAGGGTCTAGCTCCTCGAGGTCGAGGTCGAGGTCGGCATCCGAGTCGGGATCGATCTGAGGAGAATCGGGCGGCTCGGTCGGACGGTAGGGAGGTGAGACCGGCATTCCCGCATCGAAGTCATGCGCCCCAACGACGACGTCGGCGGAGATCGAACACTCGAGTGTCCCGGACAGGTGGAAATAGGGGCGCTATGTAGCTCGGCAGGTTTGTTTGATTGTTATCGTAGAGGCACTGGCGGCGGTGATGGCGAGTACAGGAAACCTCGGAAGAAGCCAAGAATGGCTGCGCTTCGACGTGTAAAGGGTCCAAAGCGCGAAGAGGGCGCAGTCGAGGTTACTATCGAGGTCGTGAAGGGCAAACAAGGATTAATTGCCGGTCGGTTCCTTTTTATGAAACATCAAGTAGAAAGATAAACATGTCCCGATAGATGAGCAGGTAACAATAGATTTGAAGGTGTTTGAATTCCCATATCATTCCATACCTGGGTAAGTAGGTATTTCTCTCTGCCTAGATACCCGTCTAGGCTACCTATCCTTTACTTCCGGATTACCTAAGGCAGTACTTATGTGTCCGCTAAGGTACCTACTTACCTCTTACGCTTACGCAGTACTTGATTAATTAAGGTGAGGCGGCGCTTAGGCTTCCCCACATTGCGGCTGGGTAATGTGAGGGACCTGAGCTATGTTGCCAAGGAATTTCATTATTATTTGTACCCCGAAGGGCGTGAGGTGCAATTCTATTAGGGCCTATGAGTACTCTGAGATAGGTTTTACTATCCCAAATCGGACCTAAGCTATGTCGCTTTTAGCCTGAGCCTAAGCTTTGTCTTACACCGCAGTTATTTGCACATGAAATTCTGTTATCGGCACATGAACCTAAACCCAACATAGTAACCACCCCACAAATACCTCGATATACCCACTTTCTAGCCAAATCCCAGCTAAACTAGCCATATTTAGAGTAGTAGTGGGTACTTACTGGGATAAGCCCATGAAGTCAGCAAAAAAAAAAAACAGTCGTTTGAAAATTACAGCTAAAAAAACCAACAACTAAGCCCACTATAAATATAGTGGGCTATAGCACTATAGGTAACCACTGCCCAGCTAACTTTTAGGTGAAAGCCACCACTAGCCACCACTAGCCACAAACGCCCGGTCAACCTTACCCCACCTACCCACCTACCCACCTACAAAGCTGCCAGCCATATCTCACTTTCAACCTTCAACCTTCAACCGCCATCTCGAACAGCGATATTATTCAATCACACCTATTTTGAAGCCTCACTTTGTCAGGTAAGTTAGGTCACCAAACTGGTGGAATACTAACCTTTAAGCCTGTGTTGCACAGCTACCTACCACCTACTCAACTAGCCACACCTTTATTGTTTTTTTACTCCGTCTAGGTAGGTAATTTGGAACAAACAGAAGGCTGACTGTCAATTTGAAAAGTGTCTACTTGGTGTCTCAAACTATCCCAATTTGTATGGGAAATAGGGCGTTGTAGGACAAATGGTAGACTTTACCAGATTAGGTTTAGGTTCATGTGCCGATAACAGAATTTCATGTGCAAATAACTGCTGTGTTTGTCTTAGGTAAGACCTGTTTTTTTATCCCTTTAAGGGGCTATTCGGCACCAGTACTTAAAAGTAGAAAAGCGGAACATGTATATATCCAAATCTAATAAGATATGGCCAATCAAATATTAATCTGCCTAAAGGATAACAACCCGATTAAATATGCATATCGCTTTGTTATTTCACTTTTTTTCACTTTTAAGTATTAATGCCGAATAGCCCTTTAAAGGGATAACATAGCATAAGCAAAACATGCATAATTTTTAATATATATATAATTATAATTATATAAACATAAAAACTATTTATTATATAATATATAACGTGGTTTATAAGCGAGCAACACATTTAAGCAAACAACGCACTTTTTTCATAAACGCGTTGATTTAACTTTATTGCGTAATAATTCCTTAACAACACAATGTTAAATAAAACTAAAAAAGCTAGAATATTTTTTGCTATTTAAGCTATTAATTCCCGTTAAAAAATTAGCATTTAACGCGCTTATAAAATTTATTAACTTTTTAAAAGCACTATATATTATAAAATAAACGGTCGCATTACACAAAATAAAACCTGCGCTAATATGCATAAACTTGATTTAATTAAAAAAAATGTTTTTTTTAAATATATATTTGATTTAAATAAGCAAAGATATTCCCCTGCTTACGCTACTATAAAAAATATAGCCGATTTTCTCTGCGATTTACATAGCGCACCCCCGGTTGGCAAGCACTAGGCTTACAACTTCGTTAATTGCTACAAAAAGCTTTAAACGCAGTTTATATATTTTTACAATTATTAAAAAGCATTATGCAAAAATCTAAAGATTATTAGCATGTGATTTAAGCGTTATATACGCGTAAAAATGCAATATAGCATCTATAATAATAATATTTAAAACTTTAACAAGACTAAATTTATAATAAGCTAAATTTACGCATATATAGTTATTACACGCGCTAATTAACATAAAAAGCGTAAAGCAGTGCAGCCTAATAATAAAAAATAATTAATAGCAATTTATGCTATTAATTTATATAGTTTATTTATTTTGCTGTACTTTATTTTCCAAAGCGTTTTTTATTTTTAGCATTAATATAAAAACACCAACCTTTTAACCGATTAAATATTTAATATTAGTTTTAATAAATAAACAAATAATAATATAAAATTAAAATAGGTAAAACATTTTAATAAGCATACTTAATTGTTATAAAAAGGCATATATTAATTATTAGTGTTAAATTAGCACAAAAGTTATATATTAGCTAAGTTTAAAAAGTATTGCAAAAAACAAAACATTATAATTATTTTTCTGCTTTTTTACTTGTTGCATTTAATTTAACTACTTAATATTAAGCTTTATAGTATTTTAAAGCGGGCATATAGTTGCTAAATTAACAAATTTATTAAATTACACATTAATTATATCATTAAGCCCAAGTTTTTTATTGCGTTTAAAAAAGCCTACCTTGCTACTTTTATAAAATCAAATATTTTAAGAGGTTTTTAAAGGTTAAAATTAATGCCCTATAATTTACAAGCTGTAATTTCAAAGCTGAATGTGCGATTATGGTTACCAACGCCAATTTATAACACTGTTGAGCTACCCGACCTTTAGGTCTTTCAAACGCCGAAAACCGCTAAAAAAGCAACCGCGCAGTCAACTTTTATTAAAAGTCAAATCTCTAGTTACCAAAAAAGCTCCCCAAGGCCAATTCTAAACGCTGTTAATTAGCTTGCAAAGTTAAATCAAATGTTAGCACATCAACTAACCTTTATAAGCAATAAAAACCAAAGGCTTTACAAGGCAAATAAGGCACTAAGCAAGCGCCGGAAAGGCAAAAAAAGGCGCCTACAAAATAAATACAGTTTTACTGTAAAAGATGCAACTAATTTAATTGCCCAAAAGGATGCGCAGGACTTGGTACGGTCGCAAACGTCGAAAAATCGTAGTAGTAGTGAGTCGAGTTTACTGCGCCAGCGACGATGTGGACGATGCGGCAAAACCGGCCACAATGCTAAAACTTATAATAAGAAAATAAAAACAAATAATAAATTAAAATCCGATTAATTTTTAATTATAACTACTTTAGTTGTAAAGTTATTAATAATTAAACCTAATAGTATAAAAAAAGTGCATTGCTTGCTTAAATGCATTGCTTGCTTATAAACCACATTATATATATTATAAAATAATTTATATAAATAATTTTTTAAAAAGTTATTTAATAAATTTTTTATTTAATTTAAATATTTAATTAAACTAATTATTTTATTTTTTATATAAAAATAATTATATTTAAAAGTTTATATATAAAAATAATAATAATTTAATAAAAAATAAACTTATAAATTAATAATTAATATATTTAAAATCTTTATTTAAAAAAAAATTTAATAATAATTTTTATAAATTTATTATTATTTTATTTTTAAATGCATTTAAAACCACGTTAAAATTTTAATATAATTTTTAAAATAATATTAAATAAAATAATAGTAAATTTATAAAAAATGCCATTAAATTTCTTTTTAAATAAAGATTTTAAATATATTAATTATTAATTTATAACTTTATTTTTTATTAAATTATTACTGTTTTTATATAATATATTTTTTATTTAAACCGGATATTTAATTAAGCTAGCCATTTAAATTCCCATTTAAAAATATATTAAAAAAAGCCCGGGCATTTTAATAAATATTAAAGCTAAAAACTAATAATTAATATATTTAAAATCTTTATTTAAAAATAAATTTAATAATATTTTTTATAAATTTATTATTATTTTATTTATAAGCGTACTTAAAACTACGCTAAAATTTTAACGTGGTTTTTAATATAATATTAAATAAAATAATAATAAATTTATAAAAAATATTATTAAATTTATTTTTAAATAAAGATTTTAAATATATTAATTATTAGTTTTTAGCTTTAATATTTATTAAAATGCATAGGTTTTTTTAAGGAATTAATACCCGGGCATAAAATTAGCCTTATAAAAGCATAAAGGTATAAAGGCATAATGTTTTGTTTTAATGGAATTATTTTAAATATACGGCCGATAACATGTTTTGTAGCGTTAAAAAAGCTTTACGTGAAATTTAACGAGTTGTTTAAAAACGCCTGTAATTTTAATAAAACAGCTTATAAAATATACCAAGGAAATTTCCTATAAACGTTACTATTAACGCTATTAATTTTAAAGTATAATAATATAAAAATATTTATTTTTTAATAATAGGTGGCTAAAATGCAAGCTAATCTTTTAGTATATTGCTTTAATTATAAGTTTAACGGCTGGTTAATAGCCTTAAAATTAAATATTAATTAGCTTTTTTTAACACTTTTTTCCGATATTTTGCATGTGGTTATAAACGTTGAAAATAATTACCGTAATAAATATCGAAATAAAAATAAACCAATTAAAAATAATAGCTTATTAATTATTTAACCTATTTTTATTTTATTTTTTTAACCGGTTATTTATCGATTATTTTATTAATTATATAATGTTTATAAACTATGTTTAAAAACCTTTTTTTGCATTTTTTAATAAATTTAGCTTAAAATTAATAAATAACGTTATAAATGCTTTTATGCCGTTTTATATAGCATATACCCTTTAAATAACAAGTTTAATAAACATTATATAGTTTGTTATTTTTTTAATAAATTATTTTTTATTTTTAATAATATAAACAGGCTTTAAAAATAAAAGCAATATTTTTTCTAAGCAAGTTATAATTTTTATTAAGCGCTTTTAAATAAAAGGTATTTTATACGTTAAAAAATAAATATGCGTTTTTTTATATAAACAAAAAAAAAACCGGTATAAATAAAAAAATAATAAAAAATTAATTAATTATATATTGTTTATATTATAAATTTAATTAATAAAAAAGCTAAAAAGTTTATGCTTTTTTATATTTATGCTTTTTTATTAATCCTTTTTTTTAAATATATTTATATATGAAAATTTAAATAGCTAGCTTAATTAAATGTTTAGTTTAAATGGGAAATGCGTTATAAATTTTTAAATATAATTAAAAAATAATTAATTTAATTAAATGTTTTATTTAAATAAAAATTACATTAATTTTAAATATATTTATAAATAAAATAATAATAAACTTATAAAAAATATTATTAAAAAAAATTTATATAAAAATTTTAAATATAACGCATTTCTCACTTAAGCTAAACATTTAATTAAGCTGGCTACTTACGTGATATATATAGCACTAATAATTTTATATAAGGTATTACTTACCCTTTTTTTTAATAACTTAACGGAAAGTGGGTTTATAAACTAATAATTAGTATATTTGAAATCTTTATTTAAAGAGGAATCCAATGGTATTTTTTATTACTTTATAGCTATTTTATTTAAGGCTATATAAAAAATACGCTAAAATAATCCCTGTAAAATAAAGTTTTATAAGTGCACGCTTAAATAAAATAAGTATAAAGTAATAAAAAATATCATTAAATTCCTCTTTAAGTAAAGATTTCAAATATACTAATTATTAGTTTATAAACCCACTTTCCGTTAAGTTATTAAAAAAAAGGGTAAGTAATACCTTATATAAAATTACCGTTGCTATATATATCACGTAAATAGCTAGCTTAATTAAATGTTTAGCTTAAATAAAAAATGCGTTATTAATTATTAATTTATAGCTTTAATATTTATTAAAATATATAATGTATTTTTTATTTTATTTAAACATTTAATTAAACCGGTTATTTATATAATATATATAGCATTAATAATTTTATATATAATATTATTATTTAAAAAAAAATTTAATAATATTTTTTATTATTTTATTGCTATTTTATTTAAGCATGCATTTATAAAATTTTATTTTATAAAAATTATTTTACCGTATTTTTTATATAGCTTTAAATAAAATAGCTATAAAATAATAAAAAATATTATTAAATTTTTTTTCAAATAAAAATTTTAAATATATTAATTATTAATTTATAAGCTTATTTTTTGTTAAGTTATTTAAAAAAAAGTAAATAATATTATTATTAAGCTTGGTAATATTTTTTTAAAACGTTATCCTTTAAAACGTTATTTTTTTAAACGTTATTTTTTTAAACGTTGTTTGTTAAAACGTCGCTTTATTAAATAATCTTTTATAAAAAAGTTTTTAGTAAATAATTTCCTATTTAATATAACTTTATTATTTAATAGCTAGCAATTTATTAATTTTTTTTATTTATTTTTTTAAGCAACCCGCTTTTTAACAAGTTATTATTTTCAAAACTTTATTTGCCTTACATTTGTAAATTAAAATAACATTTTTTTTAGCTTTTTATGCTTTTTTTAATTAGTTTATCTTATATTATATAGCTAATTTAATTAAAACAAGAACTTTTTTTAAAAATTTTACATTTTAAAAATAAGCAATATTTTCTTTACCTTACATTGCAAATGTAACTATTTTTTATATAACCAACTTATATTATAAAAGCTTTAAATAATTTTATACACAAATTTTATTTTAAACATTTTTAAACTTAAAATGTTAACTATATAAATTTTAGCTTAAACATTTTTTTTTTTTTTACCTTTTTTCTTTTACTTTTTACTTGTTTTTTTAATTTTTTTTTATTATTATATAGCAAATTATTTACTATTAAAAAATTATCATTTTTATTATTTTATAGCAGCATTTTTTAAAAAAAATATTAATTTACTTTAAGTTTAAAAATTAAACTTTTAAATAATTTTTAATATTGTTTTTTTTTAAAAACAATTGCTTAATAATTTTAACTTTTTAAAACTTTATTTAATTTATAATATAATTATTATAACTAATAGTTAAACTATTTTATTAAATAAATTATTAACGTTTTTAAAAATTATAACATTATTTTTATAATATATTATTAAATTATAAATAATTATTTAATATTAAATGTTTTTATAAATTTGTTATAAACCAATAAAAGGACGGCCTGTTGGGAGACCAAGGTGACCAAACGACCCAATAAGGGGTACTGGGCTGGACCAGGAAACAAGCCACAGCTTAGGAGAGGTCACGTGACACGCAGCTCTGTGGAGCAATTAAAGCAGATGCTTTAAAAGATTTATAAAGCAAATAAAGCAAATGCTTTAGAAAATCTATAAAGCAGATAAAGCAGGCGCTTTATGTGATTTATAAAGCAGACAAAGCAACACAAAATTAGTAAAAAAAGGACTGTTTATATAATAGGCCAACGTTTCCTATGTATTTAGTTATAGTTTTTACTTCACAATTTAATCTAAGCATATAGCGACTTTTTAGAATAGCTGTGTGAGAATAATCTCTTAACGACTATTTAGTTATAACCCGACCGTATAACGTTTGCACCCTAGGCACGATTTAATACGCGGAGCTTTAAGTACTAACGCCTTTATAAATTAACGGTTTGTTATATTTTAAATTGTTAAACTTACTTAATGTTTAGGAAATAACTGTGTACGGTTACAATGTTTTTGCAGCAGCTTAAATTAACACCTGTAATGGTGCAAAGTTTTTTAATATATTTATAGGATAAAATCAAGCAATTAAAACAATAAAATCAACAGTTAAAAGCGTAGGTTATAAATTTACCAAAACTTAAGCCTTTTAAACCAGTTAAGCCAATTAAGTTTAATAGCAATTAAAAACAATTAAAAGGATTTTTAACTTAAGCAAAGGCTTATTTACAACATTACAACAATAGTTTTTCATTAAACGGAAACAAAGTAATAATAGCTGCAAGATTTCTTACTAATAACGCATTAAAATGGTTTTAACCTATGATAAACAATTATATAAAAAACAACAATATTAACAATATTAACAAAGAAACCAAAATAGTGTTTAAGTTTTACAAAAGGTTTAAAATAGCATTAACCAACATATATAAAAATTTAAAAAAAGAAAAATAAGCAAAAAAAAAGCTGCTTTTAATGTTTTAAACAGGAGCTGCATATAAATATGCAGTAGAATTTTAAAAAACAGCAGCTAAGATAACATGGATTAATAGTAATGCCTTAATAACAGCCTTTTATCAAGGGTTAAAAAATAAGGTAAAAAATAAGTTATATAAAAACAAATAACCCAGTGATCTTAAAACCTATATTGCTAATGCAATAAAAATTGATAATTGGTTATACAAACAACGTTTATAAAAACAATAACAAACCTAACAAATACCCAATACAGAAAAAAAACAAACCATAAAGTTAACGGCATTAAGTACCCATGCGGGACCTATAAAACTCGATATAACAAAGAAAAAGCAAAACCTAAGCAAAGTTAAGTGTTATAATTGCAATTTAAAAAAACACTACGCCCGGGCTTATAATAAGCCTAAGAAAAAACAATAATTTAAAAAAGCAAAACAGGCTTTATTTATAACGATTGCTATGTTAAAAATTAGCAATTAGTGAAGTTAACTACAGCAATAACACGTAAAAAAGTGCCACATTGCAACATATGCAAAAAAAAAAAATAAGTGTGTTTAAAGCACTTTATTACAAAGCAATTAAAAAGAGTAAAATAGGACAAATATATTTGCAACTTTATTAATTGCTAAAAACACAACATAAGCATTAATAAAAAAACTAAAAAAAAACATAACTTTTTAAGAAAATTTTACTTAAATTAATAACAATAAAAATAATTAAAAAAATATTAAACTAAAAAAAGATTTTATATAAAATAAAGTTAAAAACTTAATATATAAGTATTAAAAATAGCTTAAAAAGGAATTTTGTTTAAAAAAACATATATATAGCTATATAAAGTGCAATTATTAATTTAAATAAAAATGGTTAAAAAACTTTATAGCAAGATTTATTTAACAAAGAGAATATTTTAACAAAATATTAAACGCATAAAAATCTTAAATAAAAAAAGCTAAAACAGCATTAATTAATACATTAAAAGCTAAAAATAACATAAAAATATGGCTATTTTTAAACAATATATAGTAATATAATTTAGCACTTATAATAAAAGCCAAAATAAACACCAACAATTAATTTAGTTTAGCTACCGAGCTTATTGCTAAAGGATATTATCATAGCAGAGTTATAATAAGTTAAAAACCGGCAAAATTAATACCAAAAAACAAGGGATACAAATAAATCTTATAAATGTGCTGTGTAATATATTAATGTATAATTTATTTGTAGGAAAAACTATAATATATGTAGTTTTTAAAACGACTAAACAAAAAACCCATAACATAACCTTTATACAAAGCAAATAAAGGGAAGATAACATTAGTGTACCGAGACCCTCGAGAATTTGCAGTATTTACAAAAGACCTATAGTAGCCCACGGAATGCTTGCAGCAAATCCTACAACCAAAGGATTGCACCAACAACAGATGTAAAATCCATACATAGTAAAAAGTAATAAAATTACGCAAAACAATGAAATAAATGCAATAAATTAGCTTAAACCAACTAACGTTTAAAAGAAAAAAAGCTAAAAAAGGCTATAAATAAATAATAAACCATTAAAAATTTATTTAAAAATATAATTAACCTTTATAAAAATAAAAAACCCATTATTATTTAAAAAGTAAAAAGTAAGGTAATAAAGTATTACCTTAACAAAAATATACTAGTACGCTTTAAAAAATCTTAAGCAGTAATTAATGCAGCTAAATAACTTAACAATATGCTAACATAGGCAATAACTAGCTAAAGTTAATTAAAAAACAATAACAAACAATTATAACAAATTAACAATTGTTCTTAGAAAAACCTAAAAAGCTTTGTGTTATAACAGCTAAAAAAAGCAAACATATTAAAATCGATTTAATATATTAAAAACATAAGCTATAAACATTTATAAATATAAAAGCTTAGGCAAGCTTTATTTTTTTATAAATTATTAAGCGGTTAAACATATTAACGAAGCTTAAAAACAACCTTTACCCATTTTTAACCGTTAATAAAAGTTTTATTGTGTATAAAAACAAAGTAATTTTAAAGAAAACTGCAAAACTTTTTTTAACATCCTTGGACATAAAAAACAACTTATGCTTAATATTATAAAAACATTTAAACATAATATTATTTTAAGAATACCTTGGTTATAAAAAAATAATCCCAAAGTAAACTAAAAAATAGGCCAACTTTAATAAAATATACCAAAAAAAAAATTAGTTAATAAGAAATTTAAAACATAAGTATTAAGCAATTTTATTAAATTATCATTGCAAATTTATATAATAATTAAAAAGTTTAAGCTTATAATTAATAACAAAATATTAATAAAATATTAAAATTATAGCGACATGTTTAGCAAAACACATAATCAATTACTAAAGCACGGTTTATAAAACCATAAAATTCCGCTTAAAAAAGGAGCTAAATTACAATCATTTTTATTATATCACATAAATAAAAAACAACTGGAAAAACTACGAGAATTCCTCAGAAAAAATCTAAAAAAAAGATTCATTCAATTCTTAAAATCACCAGCAAGATCACCGGTATTATAAATACCATATAAAACCGGTAAAGACAAAAAACAACGTTAAAGATTAGTAGTGAACTATTAAAACATAAACTTTAAAACAATTAAATTTATAAAACCAATACCTAAAATTAACAATTTACAAAACAAATTAGTGCACGCAAAATGGTTTACAGCATTTAATTTATTAAACGCATACAATTAAACAAAAATAGCATTAAATAATAAATGAAAAACAATATTTTGCACGCAATATAAATTATACAAATTCTTAATTATGCCCTTTAAACTTATCAATGCTTTAACAACATTTTAAGCGTAAATAACGCATGCCTTATGTAAATTTATCGATATATTTGTAATAATATATTTAAACAACATTTTAATATACTTAAAAAACTTTAAAAAACACTAAAAACACGTTAAAAAAGTGCTAAATGCATTACAAATTGCCAAATTAAAGGTAAACCTTAAAAAAAGCAAATTTTATATATAAAAGGTTAATTTTCTTAGATTTACAATAACTTTAAGAGAAATAAAAATTTAAAAGTCCAAGATTTTAGCTATAAAAGATTAGCCGGTACCTAAATCGGTGAGCAATGTAAAGGCGTTCGTGGGATTTACAAACTATGTTTAAAGCCTTATCAAATGGTTTAGTGAACACGCCGGACCTTTTTTAAACCTAATAAGGAAAGATAATCCCTTTAAATGAAAAAAAAAAAAGCAAATCTTTTAAAAAAGTCAAGGCCCTTATTTTAAAAAAGCCTGTTTAAAAGCTTTTTAACCTAAATAAAAAATTTAAAGTAATAATTAACGCTAACAAAAGGGCAATAAACAAACAACTAAAACAGCAAAATAAAAATGAAAAATTACACCTAATGGCTTATTTCTTAAAAAAATTCTTAAAACCAGCAAAACAATATATGCTACTAAACAAAAAGCTTATAGCTATTGTTTAAACATTTAAAAAATGGGAATATTACTTTTATAAACCCAAAAAACTAATTAAGGTATATATAAATTATAAAAACTTAACTACGTTTATAATAACAAAGGTATTAAACAAACAATAAATTAAATAAACAAAGTTTTTATTTTAGTTTAACTTTATTATTTTTTACATTAAAGAAAAAAAAAATATAATAGTAAACATTTTAAGTTAATAAAACAACTATAAAAAACTAAAAATAAAAAGCCAAGTGTTATTAAAAAAAACCTAATAAAAAATCACATTAATAGCTATAACTTTATTTAATTATAATAAATAAACTAAATAATTATAAAAAAACCATAAATTAATTTTATAAGCACCACTATTATTAACAAACACACTATTAACTTTTAAGCAAAGCAAAAACAAAAATAAAAAAATATATTTAAATTTTAAATAACAACTTATAATTAAAAAACTAATGAAAGCAATGCACAAATACCCACTAGCAGGACATTAGGAAATGTATAAAACACTGTCACAAATACAAAAAAACTATAAATGCAAAAAACTCAAAAGCATTGTTAAAAAAGTAGTTTAAAAATGTGTCTTATGCAAAAAAAGCAAGGCACCACAACACAAACCATATAAATTGCTATAACCAAAGCAAATATCAAACAGGGCTTGGAAATCTATTGCGTTTAACTTTATTGTCAAGCTACCTAAATTAAAGAAACCAATAACGGGAGTATTTTACAACTTAATACTAGTCATTGTGAAAAAACTCACAAAGTATAAATATTTTATACCATACCTGAAATTAAATACGGCAAAAAATTTAGCCTATATAATAATTAAACATATTTTTAATAAACATAAAATTTTAAAAAAAGCAGTTATAAATAAAAAAACAACTATAGCTTTTAAGTTTTATTAATTGTTAATAAAAGCATTAAGCATTAAGCACTAATTATTTACGGCTTATTACCTATAAACAAATAAACAAACAAAAAAACTTAATTAAATTTTAAAGCAATATTTATGCTATTACCTTAACAAATAACAAAACAATTAAGTTAAGCTTTTACTTATAGCAGAGTATGCTTATAATAGTTTTAACAATAAGTCAATAGAAATGTTTTTATTTACAGTAAACTATAAATTTAACCTAAAAGTAAATTAAATTACAATTAACAGTATAATAGCGCCTAAAGCAGAGATATAAGCAAAGAAAATCATAGGTTTATAATAAAAACTATAAAATAAACTAGTATTTTTACAAGACCGTATAAAAGCTTACAGCAATAAACACAAATTATTAAAGCTAACCTTAAAAAAAAAAAACAAAGTGTATTTTTTAAAGCGCAACATTAAAACAAAGCAACCAAGCAATAAGCTTAACTTTAAATAAATTAAACTATTTAAAATTAAAAAAGTTATTTTAAAAACCAATTATTAACTTAAGCTACCTAAAAAGGCTAGGATATAACCAAAGTTTTATATTTTTTTTTTAAACCAGCATTAAAAAACGCCAAACTTTAAACACAACTAAAAGTTAAACTAAACAAAGATTTTTATAAAGTTAAAGAAATACTGGATTTACATTAAAATAAAAGTACCTACGAGTATTTGGTTAAATAGAAAGGTTACTCATATGCAAAGACTACTTGGAAACCTATAAAAAACCTAAAAGGTGTAAAGTGAATAGTGGACCAGTTTCACCAGCAACACTTTAACCAACCAGCGCTAAAAAGGCGGGGTTAACCACCTAAGCAAAAAAAGAGTTAAGGGAGCCCCAGTTAACTCCAAAGAGAGCTATAAAGAAAGCTAATTAGGCTTGTTTCTTTTTTAAGTAACGCTGCTTTTTCTTTAAACGCTTTTGTGCTTTTAATTTGTTTATGTTTTAAAAACCTTGTTAAGCTATTTTAACACTTTTTTTACGAAAAAACTCGACTTAATGGTTAAAACAAAAAAAGCGAGCCAATAATTTTTAAACTCAACAATTGATTTTTTAAAGCTTATTAAAAACCTTACGCTTGCGTATTTATAACCGTTAATATTTTAAGATAATATTGTATAAAAAATTAATAAAAACATGGTTTTTATTGCATGTGGAAAGGTTGGCATTATTGCAGTTTTTGCAATAGTTAACACTATTTAACATTTTACAAAAAAAACCTTTGTTAAAACAATAAGAACAAAGCATGACTTTGTAGCCAAAAGTTTTAATTACAGCAAAAATAGCGCAACAACGCTTTGTAGAAAAAAGCAGAATAGATTTTGCGATATAACCTGCTATAGTAAAAAAAAACCATAAAAAATAAAAAAAAATAAAAAAAACCTATAAAGCTTACTAAAACAAAAAAAACACGCTAATATTTATTGCAGATAATAAACCTAGGAAAAAGAAAATAATGTTACGAATCAACAAAAAGACGGCCTATTAGGAGACCAAGGTGACCAAACGACCCAATAAAAGGTACTAAGCTAAACCAGGAGACAAGCCACAGCCCAGGAGAGGTCACGTAACACGCAGCTCTGTAAAGCAATTAAAGCAAATGCTTTAAAAGATTTATAGAGCAAATAAAACAAATGCTTTAAAAGATCTATAAAGCAAATAAAGCAAGCGCTCTATATGATTTATAAAACAGACAAAGCAACACAAAATTAATGAAAAAAAAACTGTTTATATAATAGGCCAACGTTTTTTATATATTTAGTTATAGTTTTTATTTTACAATTTAATTTAAGCATATAGCAACTTTTAAAATAGCTATATAAAAGTAATCTCTTAACAACTACTTAGTTATAACCTAACTATACAACGTTTGCACCTTAAGCATAATTTAATACGTAAAGCTTCGAGTATTAACGCCTTTACAAACTAACGGTTTATTACAAAATTATTTTAACTTTTATAGCAACAAAGTTTAAACATTATTAGTTATTTTTTAAACTTTATTTTTAGCTAATTTATTGTTGCAATAAAAATTAAAAAATAAAAACAATTTTAAGCATTTATTTTTGCTTAAAAAAAGCAAATCTTTTAATAATATTAATTTTTTAAAACTATATTTTAAAATGCTTTTTATAAATATAAAAAAATAAATTTATTATAAAGCTAGCTATTATAATATAATTTAAAAAGCATAGCATTTAAAACTTTTTAATTATATTTATTTATAAAAAGCTATTTACTAATATATTTTTAACTAAATTAAACAAATTATTTAATATATAAATTAAATTAAAACTTTAATTATTTATACCTAATAATGCCATAATATACTAAGCAATTAAAATTGCTTTAACAATTAAAACAATTTTAAATAAAAACTTTATAAAAATTATAATAAACAATATTTTTGCTATTATTAAAGCTATGTTTTAGCTTATTATTGCAGCTAAAAAAACTTTCTTTTAAAAAGTTTAAAGTGTTAATTATTTTAACTTTAACTTATTTTTAAACTATAATGTTAATAAATATATTATATTAAGCAGCAATATTTATTAATAAAACGTTTATTTTTTTATAGCATTTATTTATTAATATATAAAAGAAATTTTTAAACAATTTATTTTTTAAAACAACTTTTTTTAATTGCTTTATAATAAAGCATAAATTTAATATGTTAGCATATTAAACAATGTTATTAAAGTAGTTATAAAAGCTAGCTTTAAATTTACTTTTTGCAAAATTAAAAAAAAATATTGCAAAAATACTGCTAATATTTTAAAAGCTGCTATAGGTAATTTATACACAAAAAACAAGGTTTTTGCCAACATTTTTGTTTATATTTAAATAATAAAAATAATAAAACACTGCTATAACTTAAAATATATAACAAAAGCTTAATTTATAAGTTATATTTAAAACTAGCTATATTTTAAGCTTTAAAAGATTTATAACTGCTTTAATATTATTATTAAGTTAAATGTTTTTTTTATATATATTAAAAGCAAATAAAAGTTTTACCGTGTTTGCTTTATTAAATAAAGCAATAGGTTATTTATGCTAACTTTAACCTTATTGCAGGGATTTTGTCCAATTTTAATTTTTATTAACACGTTAAAAAACACATTTAAATTGCTAAAATTTAAAATGTTAATAGCTGTTAATTTTGCTTTTAACAATAATAATAATATTATAAAAAATGTTTTTTAAAGTATTTATAGTAATTATTGCAAAAATAGCAGCAATTATAAATACGGTGCTAATTATAAATATAACAGCAATTATAAATATAATAGTTATAATAATAATTATAATAGTTTTTGCAATTATAACTATAATAAACAAAGTAATTGCAGTAGTTATTTTAATTATTAACGTTATAAACATAGGTATTATTTTTTATTTAAAGGCTTTTAAAAAAGCTTTAAAGGTAATTATAAATATAATTGCAATAATAATTATAATAATTATAAAAATTGCAAAAAATATTTTTAATAAGCCTAGCTTTTATAGCGTTAAATATATTGTTAATAAATCCGCTTTAAATAAATTTAAAATATCTATTTTAAAATAAAAAATAAAATCTTTTTAACTGTAAATAAAATAAATTTAAGCATTAAGAAGCGTAATTTAATTATTTAAAGCTATATTATAATAAAAAAAATTGAAAAAAAAGCAATAATAAATTTTTAATTAAATATTTAAACAATAAAAATATCAATGCTTTTATTTATTTTTTAAGCTTTAATTATATAATATTATCTATTGTAAATAATAATAAACTAGCAATTTTAATTTGTTAAAAATATAAATTATAATTATTAAACAAAACAAACTTTTTTTTTTATTAAATTAATATTTAATATATGCTAGCAAAGCATGTTATTAAAGTATTTAATAAAAATATTGCTGCGTAAATATATTTAGCAATAAAAAACACATTTATAGCCGATAATATTTTTAATACCATTATAACTAAGCTAAAAAAAAGCCTTTTTATGCTTAATAATTAATTAGCATTATATTAAATAGGCTTTGTACAATTATACGTAAATACATTAAGTGAAATAATAATATTTTGTATTGGTATTATGTTTTTATTTATTTAAAAAAAAAAGAGAAAAAAAGGAAAGTTTTTTATATATAGCAAAGTTTTTACTTAAGGTGAAAATTTTACTTAGCATATAAAACTAACTAAATAACAAAAAAATTAACAGTATATATAATAATAGCTAATATTAAGCGTGCAATAAAAATAGCTATATTTTGCATGTAAAAATATAGCTAATATTAATAAAATTAATATTGGCTTTTTTTTTTTTAGCTATAATTTTTTTGTATAGCAAAGAAAATAAAAACTATAAAAATAGTAAAAGGTAAAACGTGGTTTGCTATTGCCTTAAATTAACTGTTTTTTTTTTTTGCTGTTATATAATATAATTATATTATTTTTATTTAGCTTAATTATAACGTATAATAGCTAGGTAAATGATTTGTTATATATTAATAAAAGATTATTTTTTATATAGCTTAATTAATGTTTTATATAATAATAAAAAAATAACATTAAAAAAATAAGGTTTAAAATAAAGTTTTTGCTGTAATGTTTGGTTTTTTATTTATATAATTACACGGGGCAATTATAATACCTTTATTTTGTTTAATTATAGCTTAGGTTAGCTAAACAAGTGATTTATTATATAACGGCAAATAATCTTGTGTGCGGTTAATTGATTTTTTTTATTTAGCTAATGATTTTTTTATACGGTTATTTGGCTTTTTATACGGCTAATTAACTTATTTATATAATTAATTAATTTATAAGTGAGTTATTAATTGGTTTTAGCACATTAATACGGTTTATATTTAATTTAAAATAATTAGCTGTTATTAGTTTTGCGCAACTAGCTTTATAGCTAAAGCTTTTTTATATCTAACTTTATTTTAAACAAAAAAATACTTTGTGATTATAAATTAAATTGTTTGTTTATAAATATAAGCCATTTTGTCTTAGCTTTTGTCCGTTTTTTTTACTTTTTAAACTTTAACTTTTATATGTTTTTTTTTGTTTGTTTATTTGTTTATTTCGCATATTATATATTTATATATATTTATATGCATATACGTATATATTTATATAATTAATATTATTAACGCATTTTATAATAAAGGTTATTTATTTATTAATATAAAGCAATTACACGGTTATAATATTGTTTAGCTATTAATTAATAATTTAAACAATTGTTAATTTTTTAGCAATTATATATTAATATATATATATTCGTTTATTTTTTATATATTATATGTTTATAAATTATGCTAATATTATATGCTTATATATAAATTAATAAAAGTTAAGCTTATATATTATTATTAGTTAACATTAATTTTTTCGTTTTATTTAGCAATTTTAATAATTAAATTATATGAATTATTTAATAAAAAAGGTGTTTTTATGCAATTTTTATATAGTTGCGCAATATAACTACTTTTAATTTATATATTTAAAATGTTTGCGCTAATTATAATGGTTTTTTATTTACTAAGTGTTATACGCTACTAAGATATTAATTTTACATATATGCTTTGTATATATAGCAATTATATAGCGTTTAATGTAATTATTATATTTAAGGAAATTAAAGGTTATTATATATAAAAAAGAAATAGTTGTATAATATTAAAAACAAAAATAAAGAAATTAAATTAGTGTTCGCAATGTTTTTATGTTTTTATTTGCGAAGTTTTATACTAATTAATTTATATTGTACATTGTTTATATATTGTTTTTTTTTTACAACTTTTTTTTTTTGCAAATTATAATAAAATATATATATAATATAACTTAAATTTTATTTACAAATGTTTTTATTTATACGTTTAATTTATTAATAAATATAAAAGTTTTTAAAGCTTAGTTAAGGGTTTTTTTTATAAATATATTAGCTAGGTTGTTTTTTTTATTAATTTATTATATTTTAAAGATTTTTCTTTTTTTATACAACTTTTTAAAAAATATAATGTTTATTATTAGCTGTTTTTTTTAAGTAGTGCTTAGTTTAATTAAGCAATTATATAGCAATTTAAAGTTTAAATATAAAATTGCTAAAATAAGCGGTACTTTAAGCGTAATCATGATTTTTTAAATTATTATATAAAAAGCAATTATATTATTAAAACTATTAACTATACCATATATTTTATTAGCTAATATATTTTAAGTGACTTTTTTACATTTGCTTAAATTTTAATATATAATATTGCCTTTCATTTTAAAGCTTAAACTTTGTTTTATATAATGCTTTATTATTAATACAATAATAAATTTTAGCTAAAAGCTTATGTTTGCATTGTTAGCAAATAATTTGTTTATAAAAATAAATAGCTTTATATAGTGTAAATTTAAAGGTATAAAGGTTAATTTGCAGTATTAATTATTTATTTACTATTTAATTTTTTAATTAAAGGTTTATATATTATTTGCTATGAGGTTTATAACCTATGCTACTGCAAATAGGTTATACGCTGCTTTTAATTAATAAATATTGTTAATATATGTGTTTTACGCGTGCTAAAAAAATATTATTATGCAAAATCTTTTGCACAAAGGTTTATTTTAGTTAATTAGCTAGCTTAACTTTTTTGCGTTAAAGTGATATTTTTATTAAGCAATAAAATGATTTAGCTACTGTTAAACTTAATTAAGTGGTTAATATATAAGGTTTTTTTAAGCTTTGCGCAAAAGTTAGCCTTTTATAATTTAATGTTTTTTTAATTAAAATATTTAGCGTTGCAAAGCTAAAAGTATTGTTTATTTACAAGCTAATAATTTTAAAATTGTTGAATAATTTTTAAAATATAAAAAAGCATAAGTTATACGTAAAAATAATTATTTTTAGCTTTTTGCAATAATGCTAATAATAAGTTTTAAACTAATAAAGTTTTAACTTTGCTAATTTATATAAAGGTTATATAATTTAAAAAATAATGTTTTTAAAATATTTTGCCTTTAATTTTAAAAGTAAGCGCGCAAAAATCTTTTAAGCTAATTTATTTTTTAATTATATATACATTTGCGTAATGTTTTTTAATTTGCTTATTATTTTAAAGTTTTATATAAGTGAAAAGCTTAATGCAAAAATTAATTGCTAATTTATTTGTTAAATTATTAGCAATTAAATAAGCATTGTTTTTTTCTCGGTATTATTATAGCTTTATATAATTAGTTTTAACTTTTTATATAGCTTAGTTGTTTTTTTTTTAACTTTTTGTACAAGGTAAAATTTAAAAATGCATATATTATTATGTTTAGCTAGGTTATATTTCACAAATTAAAATATTTTTTGTGCGATTAAATTATTTATTTTTATAGCGTTTAATTTTTTAAATAGTGCTTTAAATGTATTAATTACGCCGTTTTTACATAGCTTAACAATTAAAGCATAGCTTTGTTTTTTTTTAACGGTTAAAAATTAATAGTTTATATATTATATAAAGGTATTATTAAGCGTTGCATTTTTGCAAAAGCGCTTTTTTTCTTTTTATATAACTAATAATTAAATAAGTTATGCTTTTTTAACTGTTGCTTTTATAGCATTTAAAGTTAAATTTTTAATTATATAGTAATATAGCTTAATTTAAGTGCACTTAAAGCATATAAAGCCATTAATTAAATTAATAATAACGTCGGTTTTTTTTATAAATTAAATTTTATATAGTTTATTTATTTATTTTTTTTTTGCTATATAAACACTTTGCTTTATAAAGGTAAAAATAACATATTATGCAAAACCAAGCTATTATGCTAATTAATCGTTTAATTAATTTTAACCTTTGCTTTTTTTTTACATAACATTTTTATAGCTTTTTTAATTGCTTTAACTTATTATATAATATTAAGCAAAAGTAATAAGTTTTAATTAATTTTAAAGTATACTTTAAAAATAAAAAAGGTTAAAACTAAGTTATTTAAGCTAGTAGTGTTGTTTAATGCTTTAATAGCTATTTAAAAAATTAACTTTTATTTTATATAGTTGTTAAATTTAGTTTTTAAAATATTATATATACGATATAACGGTTTATAAGTTTTTTTTACTTTATTAATAGCTTAATATGTTTTTATAAATATTATGCAATATTAAATGCTTATAATTTTAGCTTGGTTTTTTATTAAGCTTAGTGATATTTTTTTAAAATATTATTTTTTAAAACGTTATTTTTTCGGACGTTATTTTTTTAAATGTTATTTGTTAAAACGTTGCTTTATTAAATAGTTTTTTTGCAAAAGAATTCCTAGCAAATAGTTTTTTACTTAATATAATTTTATTAAATCTTATATATAAAACCTTACTATTTAGTAATTAATAGCTTATTAATTTTTTTTCTTTATTTTTTTTTAAACAACCCGCTTTTTAGCAGGTTATTATTTTTAAAACTTTATTTGCTTTATATTTATAAATTAAAATAACGTTTTTTTTAGCCTTTTATGTTTTTTTTAATTAATTTATTTTATATTATATAGCTAATTTAATTAAAATAAATTTTTTTTTTAAAAATTTTACATTTTAAAAATAAGCAACATTTTTCTCACTTTATATTGCAAATGCAGCTATTTTTAATATAATTAATTTATGTTATAAAAGCTTTATTATTATATTATAAAAGCCTTAAATAACCTTGCGTATAAACTTTATTTTAAATACCTTTAAGCTTAAAACGTTAATTATATAAGTTTTAGCTTAAATATTTATTTTTTTTTTTCACCTTTTTTTTTTACTTTTTACCTGTTTTTTTAATTTTACTTTATTATTATATAGCAGATTATTTGCTATTAAAAAATTATTATTTTTATTATTTTATAATAATATTTCTTAAAAAAACATTAATTTATTTTAGGTTTAAAAATTAAACTTTTAAATAATTTTTAACATTGTTTTTTTTAAAAGCAATTGCTTAATAATTTCCACTTTTTTAAAGCTTTACTTAGTTTATAATATAATCACTATAACTAATAGTTAAACTATTTCACTAAATAAATTATTAACATTTTTAAAAGCTATAACGCTATTTTTATAATATACCGTTAAATTATAAACAATTACTTAATATTAAACATTTTTATAAATCATTTTAACCTTTATAGCAATAAAATTTAAACATTATTAGCTATTTTTTTAACTTTATCTTTAGCTAATTTATTGTTATAACAAAAATTAAAAAATAAAAATAATTTTAAACATTTATTTTTACTTAAAAAAAGCAAATTTTCTAATAATATCAATTTTTTAAAACTATATTTTAAAACGCTTTTTATAAATATAAAAAATAAATTTATTATAAAACCAGCTATTGTAATGCAATTTAAAAAGCATAACATTTAAAAATTTTTAACTACATTTATTTATAAAAAACTACCTGCTAATATATTTTCAGCTAAATTAAGCAGATTATTTAACGTATAAACTAAATTAAAACCTTAATTACCTATATTTAATAATGCTATAATATGCTAAACAAATAAAATTACTTTAGCAATTAAAATAATTTTAAATAAAAACTTTATAAAAACTATAATAAATAATATTTTTATTGCTATTAAAATTATATCCTAGTTTATTATTGCAACTAAAAAAACTTTCTTTTAAAAAATTTAAAATATTGACTATTTTAACTTTAATTTATTTTTAACCTATAGTATTAATAAATATATTACATTAAGCAACAATGTTTATTAATAAAACATTTATTTTTTTATAGCATTTATCCGTTAACACACAAAAGTTTTTTTTAAACAATTTATTTTTTAAAACAACTTTTTTTAATTGCTTTATAATAAAACATAAATTTAATACGTTAATATATTAAACAACGTTATTAAAATAGTTATAAAAGCTAGCCTTAAATTTGCTTTTATAAAATTAAAAAAAAATATTGCAAAAACACTGCTAATGCTTTAAAAGCTACTATAGGTAATTTATATATAAAAAATAAAATTTTTATTAATATTTTTATTTATATTTAAACAATAAAAATAATAAAATATTGTTATAATTTAAAATATATAATAAAAGTTTAGTTTATAAATTATATTTAAAATTAGCTATATTTTAAGCTTTAAAAAATTTATAACTATTTTAATATTATTATTAAGCTAAACGCTTTTTTTATATATATTAAAAGCAAACAAAAGTTTTACTATATTTGCTTTATTAAACAAAGCAATAAGTTATTTATGTTAACTTTAACTTTGTTGTAAAAATTTTCCTTAATTTTAACTTTTATTAATGCGCTAAAAAACGCACCTAAGTTACCGGAATTTAAAATATTAACAGCTGCTAATTTTACTTTTAGCAATAACAACAATATTGCAAAAAATGTTTTTAGGGTATTTATAATAACTACCGCAAAAATAGCAGCAACTGCAGATATAGTACCAACTATAAATATAATGGCAACCGTAAATATAGCAGCTATAACAGTAGCTATAATAGCTTTTGCAGCTACGGCTATAATAAACAAAGCAGTTATAGCAGCTATTTTAATTATTAACGTTGCAAACATGGGTATTATTTTTTATTTAAAGGCTTTTGAGGAGGCTTTAAAGGCAACTGCGGATATAATTGCGGCGGCAACCGTGGCAACCGCAGAGGTTGCGGGGGACATTTCCAACGGGCCTGGCTCCCATGGCGTCAAACATATTGTTAATGGATCCACCCCAGACAATTCCAGGATGGCTACTCCGGGGTGGAGGACGAAATGCTCTTGGCTGTAAATGAAACAGATTTAAGCACCAGGGAGCGTTACTTAACCGCCCAGGGCTACATCATGGTAAAGAAAGTTGAGAAGGAAAACGACAACAAATTTTTGGTCGAGTATTTAAATAACGAGAACACCGAAGCTTTCACTTATTTTCTAGGCCCTAACCATGTGATATTATCCGCTGTGAATGATAATGAACTGGCAACTTTAGTTTGCCGAGAATATAAATTACAACTGTTAAGCAAAACAAACTTTTTCCTTTATTGGATTAGTACTTAATGCATGCTAGCGGAGCGCGTTATTAAAGTGTTTAACAAAAATGTTATTGCATAAATACATTCGGCAATAAAGGACACATTTATAGCCGATGATATTTTTAATACCATTATAGCTAAGCTAAAAGAAAGCCCTTTTATGCTTGATAATTAGCCGGCATTATATACTTATTTTAAGGTAAATGCACAAATTAATTAAAATATTTTTATAATTTTTATATGTTTTAACACCGGTTATTTTACAATTTTTAGCAATTATGCCTAGGTAAAGCAAATGGCACCGGACATAATTATTTTTACCAATTATTAGTTAAAAGTTTGCAGCATTAAAAACAAGATTATCTTTATAAAACAAATGTTTTTTACTTTATAATTTTACGGTATAGTGGATAACATTAAAAAAATAAACAAATGTAAAATAACCGCATAGCTTGCCGATAATTTTTAACTTAACTTTTTAATTAAAATAAACTTTTTATATAATTATATAATATAAATTAATTATAATAATTATATAATATAGCTAAAATTATATAAAAACCTTATTATATTAATGAATATTATTTATAAAAATAACTTTATATGCTATAAAGCGGTGGCATTTATAACTATAATAATGTTTTTGTACATTATAGCAGCTATTTTTATTTATTATATTAACCTTTTAAATGCTAACTATAAAAGGTTAGCATAAAATTATTTATTTATTTTATATTATAACGGAATTATTTTAGTTATTTTATTTTGCGGTAATATTAAAGCGGTTTTTTTTATAAATAATATTAATAAATTAATTTATATTTATTACAAAACCAAAGTTAATATTATTAATAATTATAAAAAAAACAACTATTTTATTATAATATAAAATAAAGCTAATTTAACTATAATAATAGCTACTTTTAATAATAAAATGATTTTTAACATTTGCATATGTTTTAATAGTTTTTAGCTATTAATAAATTTTTACTTTAACAATAATGCAATAATAACGTTAACATTAAAAAATACTATAAAAAAAAACGTTTAAAATGTAATTTGTGCTAATAAACGCAAGCCAAAAAAACACCTTTTATTTTTAAAAGCTTAATAACTTAAAAATCTTTTATTTATAAAAACAAAGGATGGTATTTACATTTGTGCAAACAATTTAAGTTTTGCAAAGAAAATGTAAAAACTTTTTAAATTTTATAAAACTTAAACTTTAAAAAGCATTGTTAATATAAAAAAAAACAATATAATATAAATTAACTTTATTAAAAGCTAGCAAAATTAAATTGCTATTATAGCTTAATTATATGCATTAAAAATTAAAAATTAAGCTATAATAAATACCTTTTTTAACAAAATATATTATAAAAAAAAATTAAGCATATAATATAATTTACACTTTTTAAATGCTTAGTTTTTATTACCTAGCGTTTTGTTAATAATATTTAAAAAAGTTATATTATTGTTAATTTTCAATTGCTTAATTAAGTTGTTGTTTTTAATTTTTATTTTTTATTTATATAAAAAATCATTATAATAAAGCTAAAAGGTTATTTATATATTATTATAATTAATTGCTTTAAATTTTTTTATTAATTTTTAGTTTAACTTAATTATTATAACTATATAATAATTATATTTTTATATAGTTTAAAAGTTTTTAATATAGCGTTAATAAAGTTTTGCAATAGTTTTAAATATGCTTAATAATTTATAAACCAAAAGTTATCTTTTTACGTTTAATATATTGTAATATATATTAATAACATTGCTATTTTTTTAAAAACAGCATAAAAGCATACTTATTATATTGCTGCAATTTTTAAACTATTTAATAATATTAACTTTAGCTTAAAACTATTAAAATCTTTTATAATTTATTTAGTAGTATAACTTTTAAGATTTTTTGTAAATCGTTTTAAATTAGCTATTATAAACAATTGTTTTATAGTAATTATTAAATTAAAGCAACTAAATACTTTAGCGTTGTTTAAAATATATATTAATATAGTTAGTTTTTTTCGAAAGTTTATTTTTTAATATTAATAAAAACTGCTTTTACTTTAAAAGCAAAAAATATAACTTTTAGCAAATAAAAAATAATTAAAGGTAATATTATTTAGCATTATTGCAAAAAAATAATAAATTTTAAAAGTTGTTTTTTAACTTATAAATTTTACAAAAAAAAGTTTTTAATTATTTTAAAAATAATTAACCTAATTTAATTATTTAATATATTAAAACTATAGCTAAATAACTTTTGTTAAAATTAATATTTTTTATAAAAAGAATTATAAAATTATAGTTTTTTATTTAAATAATAAATAAAATAAACATATTTTAGCAGTAAATTTTATTTGCTTAATTTTTTTTAAGCAAAATTTTAATTAAATTTAAAAAATAATATTACGTAATTAAATTTAAAGTTTTTAAGCTTGTTTAAGCCTATTATAGTTTATATATATGAATTTAATTATATATAATGCTAGTTATTATACTAATAAACTATAAAGCTATAAAAGAAATAATTAATTAAATTAATTTATATTTTGTAAACATTATTAAGCTTAATATAAGATTTGTTATAGCTTTAGCATATTTTTCGCAATTTAATTAAACGTTTATTATATTTTTAAATATGTTAATTTTATATTAAACGCTTTATTTTAATTTTTAACAACATTAAATGTTATTAATAATGTAATTATATAAAATAATGTTAATAATAAACTTAAAAACATTGTTAATAATTTCAATTATTTTGCTGCAATTAAAATTTTTATTAATGTAAATTAAAAAAATAAATTTATATAAAGCTATATAAACAATGTTTAATTTTTTAAAATTATATTTAAAATTTATTAATAAAAAAAAATTATTAAAGCAATAAATAAAATATTTGCCAAAGTGCAACAAAAGAAACTTAATGCCGTTTTTAATAAGCTTTAATTATTAATGTTTTTTTTCTACAAAATCTTTTAAAATGGTTTATTATATTTGCTTTATTTAAATAGCTTATAATAACTTTATATTTTTAAAAATTGTTAAGCTAATTTACTTTATATTATATATAACAAAAACCACTACTTTAAGCTAAAACAAATGCTTTATAAATTAAACAGCTTTATTATTTATAATGTTTTTAAGTAAATTAAAAAATATATTTAACACTGTTTATAATATATTAACTTAGTAATAAACAAACAAAAGTTTATTAAAAAACTAAAGTTTATATAAAAACCTGCTATATTACTTTATATAATTGCAATTGATTTTATTATTACACTTTTAAAAATCTTTTTTATTAATTTTTTTTAGCAATTTTAAAAATATAACACCTTTAATACACTTATGCCTATTATATATAAACTAAGTAAAAAAACCTTATTTATCCCTAGCTTAATAAATTACACTGCGGAAAAATAAGCTATAATTATAGCAAAAGCATTGCTTATTTGCAATTAAAAAATACCTGCAAAAATTATATTAAATTATAACTTAACATTTATGTTAATTCTTTAGCAAACGTTATAGCGCAAAATAAAAACTACCTTAGCAATTTTTATAAGCTATTATTTTTAAACTAATAAGCTTAATAAATAATATAATTAAAACATTAAAATTATAATATATTATCATTTTGCAATTTGGTTAAATATATTTTAGGTTAAGATATTGTTTGTCATATAATATAATTTTAATAATTTAAAGTTATTAATTATAAAACGATGTTTAAATAAAATAATAATAGGATTTAAACCGTGCAGCACTTTATTTATTTTTAACATTTTAAAAAAAACCTTAAATTTTAAGCTAAACCAGAAAATATATTAATAAAATGTTAAAATAGCAATTAACTTTGCAATAGTAACAGCAAAAATATAATATAATGCTAAACATAATTTTATTTAGCTAAATATAAGCAATAAGGTATATTTTTAATTAGATTAAAGATATTATCTTTTAAGGAAACTATTAAAAAAATAATTTGCATAATAAACAAAACTATTTATAATAATTCAAAAAGTCGGCAAATTAACATATAAACTAGATTTTTCTTAACATTGGAAAATTTATAAAGTAATATTAATCGCATATTTATTTTTAAAACCATAAAAAATAAACCTATTTAAAAAACAACGCTTTTATTTAAGCTGTGTATTAATTAAAAATAACAACAAAAACTTTATTTTATATAAAATTAAGCAGCTATTATAACAATATATTATAAAAATAAAACAACATTTAATATTAAAGTATTTTATTTACTAAAAAGGCTTTAAAAATAAATATAACAAATAGTACTTTTAAAGTTTTTTAATAAAAAACGCTGCAAAGCTGGTTTTTTAATATAATTAAAAGCATTTATATTTTAAAGCCAAATTAAAAGCTTAAACAAATGTACTATTAACAAATAATATCTTTAATATATTAACAACGCTAAGCTAACGTTTTAACAATTAAAAACTTATTTAAATAGTTTTTAAAACAAATATTAAAATTTTATTAAAAGTAACGTTAGCAAAACAATTATAATAATAAACATTATAACTATTTTAAACGTTTAAAAATAATACCTTAATAACACGTTTATAATGCCTTTTTTTATAACAATAAATAATAAACCTATTTAATTACATTTTTATTTTTTGCTTTTCACATTTAATTATATTTTATTTAATTACATTTTTATTTTTTGCTTTTATACAACCGCATTTTTGCCGATTTCTTTCCATACTAAACTTTATATATAATATTAACATTTTATTAAACCTTTTTATTATTTTTTCTATAATACCTTTATACACTATTACTTAATTATATTTTATGGCATTTATATTACTGGTATAAAATAAGGTTATTATTATTAAAATAAACTTATATTTATTTAATTTTTAAACGAACACTATAATAAACGCTAGCGTTTTTAAGCTTTAGTTTAATTACAAAAAAACGTTAAAATAATTAAAGCTAATTATAATTAATTTTTAGCAGTAGCTTAAACAAAAAAAATTAATAAAAAATTAAAAACAATTTAAAAAAAATAAACAAATTAAAAGGACTTTTGCTTAAAAAAGTTAAAAAGCTTTATATTTATTATATTAACTGCTTTTTAAGCATAAATAATTATAACTTTATTAAAAACGCTTAAATATTTTAAAAATTTTATTTAAAAATATTTAATTGCAATTTAATGCAAAATAGTTTTAACGTTAATAGCATTTTTACAGCTTTAGCAACTATTTTACTTAACATTTAACTTTTAAAAATAAGCTTATATATTTACGTTAAAAAATAATTAAAAACTATTATAAACAAGCAAAAAATTATTAAGTTTTTTTTTTTTAAAAAAGCGTTTAATATTTTCACGCAAAAAAATATTAAAGCTTTATATATTTATAAATTTGCTAAATATAGCTTTAATACATTTTTAAATATAATTAAATACTTTTTTACATAAGCAGGCTTTATTTATTTAATATTATTTAATAATATTATTTATATTTTTTTATATTAGCTAAAATATTTTGCAGAAAATATTCCTGCAGCAAATAATATTAATAATATTTTAAATAACTTTAACCTATTTTGTTACGAACCAACAGCAGTGCGGCCTGTTGAGAGGCCTAGTGACCAATGCGGGACATGCGGCTGGACCAGGAGACAAGCCACAGCCAGAAAGGCATGACCAAGGTCACGTGACGAGCTCAGAGGGGCTCATTGGGGGATTGCTTGTAAACGAGAAATGAGCCAAGTGAGCCAGGGGCTCAGGCGCCTCGTAAGAAAGGAAACAAGTAATTGAAGAATGAGCCGGGCGAGTCACAAGGTAATGGTGAAGGAAGAACTGTCTATATAATAGCCCAACGTTTCCTATGTATTTAGTTGTAGTTCTTACTTCACAATTCAATCTAAGCATACAGCGACTTCTTGGAATAGCTGTGTGAGAGTAATCTCTTAACGACCACTTAGTTACGACCCGACCGTACAACGTTCGCACCTTAAGCACGATCTAATACGTGGAGCTTCGAGTACTAACGCCTTTACAAACTAACGGTTTGTTACATATTTAAGTTTAATATAAATAATATAAACAATTAAAATATTATTTATAATTAAATAAAAAAGCATATTATATATTGCAACGCAAACATTATAATAATGCAATTTATTAAACTTGTTAATAATGTTATAAATATTATTAACCGTATAAAAAAACGCTTTTTTCATTAATTAATTAATTATTTATAAAAAGCATTAAAAAAATTAATTAATAATATTATTAAATTAAACACAACTATATTTTAATAACTTTTAGCTTATATTAATAACTTAGTAAACGTTATTTTATATAGCTATACTTTAAAGTAAAAACTTAAAAACGCTATATTTAACAAATAAGTTTAAAATATAATATTTATATACTTTTATTATAATAAAAACAAAGTTTAAAATTTTAATAAATAAATTATAAAAAGTGTTTTTATAGCAATTATTGCGTTTATTTAATTAAGTACATTTATTAATATAATTGCTAATGTAGTTTTTACATATATTATTTTTAATTATATAGCAAACAGATTTTTTTTTAAATAAAAAGAAAATATAAACGTAACTTTATTAATTTAACAGCTTTAACATTAAGGTTATATTTTAATAAAAGTAATAATATTAATATTTTTTTAATATAACACTAATTTAAAAAAAAACGCTAAAAAATTAATTATAATAGCTAATTTAAAATTATACCGCTTAATTAATATGCTTTAGTAAATTTATTTATGTTTTTTATATTTAAAGCAGTATAACCTTAACATTTACCAGCTTATAAACAAAATTAAATAAAATTATTTTTAATTAATTGCTTAGCTAATACTTTTAAAAAGCAATAAATTATTTAACGCATATTTAAAACTTTTTTTATTAAAAGTATTTTTTTATAAAATGTTTTTTATTTATATAAATTAAAAAGTAATATTATTTTTAATTATATTAAATAATTTAAAACAAAACTTTAATTTTTTTTATATTATTTATTTATATTAAAAATATATAGCTTTATATTTATTAGTTTAATAATTTAGTTGCAAATAATGCAAACGTTATTTTTTTTTTTGCTAAAAAAAATATTATTAAGCTTGGTAACATTTTTTTAAAATGTTATTTTTTAAAACGTTATTTTTTTAAATGTTATTTTTTTAAACATTGTTTGTTAAAACGTTGCTTTATTAAATAATTTTTTTATAAAAAAGTTTTTAATAAATATAATATAATTAATTAAAAAAATAAACTTTATAAAAATTATTTACTTTAATAATTAAAAAAAAAATTTTATATTAATTTATTATTTTATTATTTATATAAGTTTTTATTAAAATAATTTTTTAATTAATATAACTTTATTAAATTTTATATATAAAACATTATTAATACAAAATAAAACAATTAATTTAAATAAATATTTAAATTAAAAAAATATATATATTTTATAAACTTTAATAAATAATATCATATAATATATTTTTTATTTAACGCATTTTTTACTTAAGTTAAACATTTAATTAAGCTAGCTATTTATATAATATATATAACATTAATAATTTTATATAAAAAAAAAAATTTTTAATAACTTAATAAAAAGTAAGCTTATAAATTAATAATTAATATATTTAAAACTTTTTTTTAAAAAAGAATTTAATGATATTTTTTATTATTTAATAACTATTTTATTTAAGCGTGAATTTATAAAGCTTTATTTTATAAGGATTATTTTAGCGTATTTTTTATATAGCCTTAAATAAAATAGCTATAAAATAATAAAAAATACCATTGGATTTTTTTTTAAATAAAGATTTTAAATATATTAATTATTAATTTATAAGCTTATTTTTTATTAAGTTATTAAAAAGGAAAATAAATAATACCTTATATAAAATTACCGGTGTTATATATATCACGTGAATAGCTAGCTTAATCAAATGTTTAGCTTAAGTAAAAAATGCGTTATATTATATATAAAGTATTTTTTATTTAATTTAAACATTTAATTAAATTTATTATTTATATAATATATATAACGTGGTTTATATATAAGCAAGCTATATAAATAAACGGGCTATTTTTTATTATATAATTATATTTAATTATTAATAACTTTATAACCAATATAAATATCATAAAAAATTAATCGAATTTTATTTCGTTACTTAATTTTATATCCTTATTATAAGTTTTTAAATTGTGGCCAGTTTTGCCGCACCGCCTACATTGTCGTTGGCGTAGCACACTCGGCTTACCACCACCACAATTCTTTAACGTTTGCAACCGTGCTAACTCCTGCGCATTCTTTTGGGCAATTAAATCTGTTGCATCTTTTATAGTAAAGCTTTCTCTATTTTATAAGCGCCTTTTTTTGCCTTTTCAGCGTTTGCTAAGCGCTTTATTTGCTTTATAAAGCTTTTGGTTTTTATTGCTTATAAGTGTAAGCTAATAAGCTAACATTTGATTTAACTTTGCAAGCTAATTAACAGCGCTTAATATTAGCCCTAGGAAACTTCTTTAATAACTAAAGATTTAACTTTTAATAAAATTTAACTGGGCGCTCGCTTTTTTAACTATTGTTGGTATTCGGAAAACCCAAGGTGTAAGCAGGTCAAAAATATCCGGAATTAATGTTAGCAACTATAACTGCACATTTAGCTTTAAAATCACAGCTTGCAAATCGTAAAGCATTAAACCTAACCTTTAAAAACCTTTTAAAATGTTTGATTTTATAAAAGTAGCAAAGTAGGCTTTTTTAAACGCAATAAAAAACTTGGGCTTAGTAATGTAGTTAACGTGTGATTTAATAAATTCGTTAATTTTGCGATTATACGCCTGCTTTAACACACTATAAAAACCCACATCAAGTAGTTAAATAAAATGCAACAAGTAAAAAAGCAGGAAAATTGTTATAATTTTTTATTTTTTGCAGTACTCTTTAAACTTAGCTAATATATAGCTTTTATATTAGTTTAGCATTAATAAATAATATACGCTTACTAATATTAACGCAGTATGTTTATTAAAATGTTTTATTTATTTTAAGCTAATATTATTATTTATTTACTTATTAAAACTGGTATTAAATACTTAATCGGTTAAAAGGTTAATGTTTTAATACTAATACTTAAAATAATAAACCTTTTAAAAGATAAGGTATAGCAAAATATATCGACCAGCTAAATTAATATAACAAATTGCTATTAACCATTCCTTATTACCGGGCTGCACTGCTTTACGCTTTTTATGTCGATTAACGTGTGTAATAACCATATGTAGGCAGATTTGGCCTATTATAAACCCAGTCTCGTTGAAGTTTTAAATATCGTTATTATAAATACCATATTAGTTTTTAACACGCGTATACCGCTTAAACCATGCACAAATTATATTTAAATCTTTGCATAAGGCCCTTTAATAGTTGTAAGCACGCGTAAAGCGTGTTTTAAGCTCTTTATAGCAACTAACAAAGTTATATGCCCATTGCTTGCCAACAAGTGGTGCGTTATATAAGTTGCATAAAAAATCGGCTATATTTTTAATAGTAGCATAAGCTACAAAATATTTTCGCTTATTAAAATTAAAAATATACTTAAAAAGCATATTTTCTTTAATAAAACCAAGTTTATGCATATTAGCGCAAGTTTTATTTTTGGTAATATGTTTGTTTATTTTGGCTTGTAATATGCTGCGCAAAATATTATATATTTTGCAAACGCGTTAAACGCTAATTTTTTAAGATAATTAAATAGCTTAAATCACTAGCTGCAATTTAGCTTTTTTAAAATTGTTAAACATTATGTTGTTGTAAAGTTATTACGCAACAAAACATAACCAAACGTGTTAAGGTAAAAAATAGCCCGCTTGCTTATATAGCCCGCTTGTATATAAACCACGTTATTATTAATAATTTTATATAAAATATTATTTGTTTTTTTTTTAAATAATTTAATAAAAAATAAACTTATAAATTAATAATTAATATATTTAAAATTTTAATTTAAAAAAAAATTTAATAATATTTTTTATATATTTATTATTATTTTATTTATAAATATATTTAAAATTATATTAAAAATTTAATATAATTTTAAAATAATATATTTTTTATTTAAGTTAAATATTTAATTAAGCTAATTATTTATATAATATATATAACACTAGTAATTTTATATAAAAAAATTTTTTTTTAATAACTTAATAAAAAATAAAGTTATAAATTAATAATTAATATATTTAAAATTTTTATTTAAAAATTTTTTTAATAATATTTTTTATTATTTTATAGTTATTTTATTTAAGTATGCATTTATAAAACTTTATTTTATAAAAATTATTTTAATATATTTTTTATATAATTTTAAATAAAATAATTATAAATTTATAAAAAATATTATTAAAATTTTTTTAAATAAAATTTTTAAATATATTAATTATTAATTTATAAGCTTATTTTTTATTAAATTATTTAAAAAAAAGTAAATAATATTTTATATAAAATTATAAATATTATATATATTATATAAATAATTAATTTAATTAAATGTTTAACTTAAATAAAAAATATATTAATATTAATTAAAATAATAATAAATAACGCATTTTTTATTTAAATTAAACATTTAATTAAACTAGTTATTTAATTTCCCATATAAAAATATATTAAAAAAGCTTATGCATTTTAACAAATATTAAAATTATAAATTAATAATTAATATATTTAAAATTTTTATTTAAAAATAAATTTAATAATATTTTTTATAAATTTATTATTATTTTATTTAATGCTATATTAAAAACCACGTTAAAATTTTAGCGTAGTTTTAAATATGTTTATAAATAAAATAATAATAAATTCTTGCGGCAGACAGAGCTCCAAGCGTTTCATCAAGCCAATACCCGAGCCCCTCCAACGGTTCCATGAGCTTATAAACAAAGTAAGCTACCTCTACACCATGAGCCCAGTTTGTCTCCCGGACGAAATTACAAGCTAAAAAGGAGAAAGAGACAGGGATAGAAATCTGGAAAATAATATACATTCATAGATTCATCACAATGGGGGGCGAAACACACGCTGCCTTTTTCTATGGTGAGTGGGCTTGACATACCAGACATAAATACCTCTATAGTAGACACCATGCTGACCGTTTATTAGGCACACTCGTAAGACCGCCTCAGGCCGTTTAGTTTTGATGGTCCTACTAACATGATCCCAGATGGCCCCCGAGGTCTTCTTCACAGTTTGCTATCGGTTCTCTACCGACAATGTAGCATTATTGAAGAGCCTGCACCAGTTCCAGCCGGCCATACTTCATGGATTCTGTCGTCGGTGAGTCCCTCGAAATTCATATTGTGTGCGTTAGTACACCTTGTCGAGTTACGAGGACCTTGCTATGACTATTTATGAACCATGTATACTCGATAGCCTATTAATATAATACTAACAGACCTACTTTTACAGACGCGTTAAGTTCGCAGATTACCCAGGAATCACCCCAGACCCTGACCATGAAGTGAGAGGGATGTACGTGACGGGCCTGACAGATGCCAATATGCATCATTTGGATCAATTTGAGGGTACCGAGTATGAGCGGAAGACAGTTAAAGCGCGCCTGTTGTCTAAAGTCGGGGACGACAAGGGAAAGGGCAATGTAGAGGGCGAAGAAGTCGAGTGCGAAGTTTACGTCTTCAACAGCCCAACCGAACTCGAAGACCGCGAGTGGGATTTCGAGGAATTCCGTACCCAAAAGATGAAGAAATGGACGAGGGAAGACTATGGTTTCGACGATAGTGACCACTTTGCCCCGCAAAGTGTTGAGGCCGAGGAGAAAGCCGCTGCTGTTTGTAAGTGAAGTTTATCGCTATATTCATATATATCATTCGTCTCTCGGTCCGGATGCTTACCCACGGTTGTTAAATAGGAGCACGATCTGGAGAGAGATACAGCCGGTTTAAGCGAACTTCTGCAGCCTCTGAAATTGAAGAGTGGTTATATGTGGTATCTTGGTAGAAGCGCGTAGCGAGCTCAAACACTACACGGATTTATCAAATAGATAAACATCTCAACAATTAGGAAGATATTTTATCCTGAACAGGCTTTGATGGCAAACATTTTCATTCGGTATTGATTAGTTCACACCTTGTTATAGTTCCCCTCGCCGAACGAACAAGAGCTCCTTGAGACTGGCATATTAGGAACCAAGCCATTTCGTTAAATATACCAGATGGGATAACCACACATATGATAAATATTGGGCTCATATAAGCTACAGCCACTGCAACAGTCTTCAGCATGGCATGAAACAGCTGATCAAGTCGGCGCTTTTCATGTTCGCACGGAACATGAACGGCGCAGACTCAACCGGCATCAAATACTTCCTGTCGACCTAGCTTCGGAATACTGGAGGAACTGTCCGTGTATGTGAGACTGGTATCAGCCAGGCCGATAACTAATGCATAGGAGGGATGGTAACTCATAGCCCGTAGTCGCGAGGTTGACAGCTTTACGGTCCAATATGTTGATAATGGAAGAGAGGCGCCTACCGTTGAGTGCTTATCGAGATCATCTTCTTTGAGCCATAGTGACTAGACGGCCAGGTGAAAGGGGGAAGAGATAACAAAGCGAGATGAGGTGAGAGCGCCCAGAAACGCCGATTGCCTCCCCCCCCCCCAAAGAAAAACTGTCACTCGCTCACACGTTTCGGTAGCCGCGAGAGCATCAAGTAACCATGATCACTGCCTCATCACAAATACCACTAGAGAAGCCTTAGAGTTCTCGAGACCAACTAGATACGGTTGTCATGACTATCCCAAATCTGTACTATTACCTTTTTGACAGGCTATCGCCACGTGGACAGCTTTGCGGGGAACATCGACGTCGTCAACAACGCCTTGGCCAACAATCTAGGGATGGTTCTAGAACGAGCGTAATGATGTTAAGAAATAAATGTGGTCAGATGTACGGGCAACAGCATCGAGTCAAGAGATGGCGTAAAGGCAGTCGTCCATTCAGACAGCTCCGCATCAAGAACGCAACCAGAATCAGAACATCTCTGCTAGGAGAGGGAGCAAGAATAGGCGGCCTAGAACTAGATCAGAAACACGTCAAAGACTCATGTCCAATTAATCTATACCGGACAGGTCACCCACGACTAATACGACTCAGGACCCGTGACACAGAGTCATGACGCCGGCAAGGTGCAAAGTCTAAATGCTGGGGGTTAGCAATCACCGAGTTCCACCGGCCATCCGGGCCGTATCAGATGATTGCGCCTGGTTATATGTAAGTCATTAGATGATATTGGATGAGACTGTGTATGTACGACATAGGCAGTAAGAAACCCGGGGATTGAGTGGTATGCCTCGCCTTATGTGTTGTGTAAGTTTTTCGGATGACAATCCTCGATCTGATCTTTTTTGTGCCCTTGCCCAACTAAACCTACCAACCAGCGATCGGCTCAGGGACTTTGTCTGTGTGAAACAAGGTCGTTTCACCATCAGCTGGGGTAACCACTTACCTTGCTGTTTAGGGTTACTTGCATTGGCTACCTTAGATCTGGATTGGTTTATTGGGTTGTCAGTTGTCTGGGCGGTAGTATCCGGGAGTTACCCTAGACATAAGAAACGAGGGCGACCGACACATGCTAGCGCTAATATATTGCACTACCGGTAGGTTGTCAGCCTGTTGTGCGGGGACTCTGCTCGCTTCCCACCGTACCGACTGCCCTAGGCACTCCTCTGATGTCAGCTGTGCAGGGGCGCCTAAAAGGTGTTGAAAAGTCTGCTACTACCTACAAGGCACAGACTAGAGATCGCCGTCGCGAACTGCAGGGGGTTTATAGGCCTACCCCTGTATTGGTGCCGTGAGTGGTCCGGGTTCATCGCATCGCACACCAGTAAAAGGCCAGCAAATCACTGTGCTTTACACTTGTAGTACACTGAACAGTTCATAGGCTGTCAAGAGTTTGCACCCTAACCATTAGGCACCGCGAACTTCAACCCCTATTCTGCTGGCTGGAGAACTAACCTCTGATCTGACTTAATTCCAGGGTGCTGATCTGACAAGAAGCAACGCCGTCGAGAATGTAAAGAATAGGCGCGACGATCAGCCATTTTCTGGTTCCCTAGCCGCTCACTTTCTAAGGGGGCTTGCCTCAGACTAAGTAGCACGCCTGCAGTACCGAGTCGTGATAGGATGCATGCAACGGACACCGTCAAGGTCGCCGACTCCATACTACCTACTTTCTGTCACCGCCGTTCGACATATGCCGTTCATCTGCATGCCTAGACTACCTGCATGGAGCAGATCGTCTGTATACCATGATGAATAATTTGACGTCCAGACCCAGGTCAATATCCCAGTCCCTGACTCTCGGGAGGTCTTAATCCCCTAATTAGGTAATGCTCTCTCAACAATACGACATACCCCGATTACGTGCGTATAGTAGCAGGCGGAGATTGGATCTATACGAGTCTTGGCTCGACTCAAGGCACCTGTCTCTCCCTATTCCTCGGCTTCAGCGAATTTCTTATTGATAAGTTGCTTGGCGTGAGTAAGTCGGTGGTTGGGCTAAAAACGAAGTCTGTCTTTACCTGTGGGGTTTAGAGTTCAGGTCTGAGTCGTTGAAAAACAGCTGGATGCCTCTCTAGTGTAAGACAATGGGCACAATACGGTGCGCCCTAGGTCTAAGAGCCACTCACATGCCTCGTTTGCCTCCTTGAGTTTCCAATTTTTTGCCCTTCCTTGTTCCCTCCTTTTCGTCCGTATTCTCTCAGGGACCGGACGGTAACTGGATACCTGACTACTAGACTGGGTATCGAAGGCCTCACCCAGTTGTGGAGTTTTCCCTATCCAGCCACACCCTTCACGAGAGAGACTCAAGCGAGCCTATCGATTCGCTGTCATTCTTCTTTTTTTCCGGATTTTGCCCCCCCGGCCCATGTCCCGCCCATCCCCATCGACCGCCCATGAAACCGATGACACCATGATGGGCCGGGGCTGAAGTCGAATCGCTTTGCCCTCCCCGCCACGATGCGTCTCCCTATGATCTGCAGCCAGCTGCAAGGTCCCCTGTGGATCTCGCCCGTGGCTGCTCCGGGAGGGTGCCATGTTCGACTGGATCCAATCATGGCCGCAGGGAGTCTGGTTCCTGCAGCGCCGCTACCGACTTAGTCGTGTTTGCTCCGCTACCCGTCGACATGACTAGCTCGTGCCGGCTGCGTAGCGCTGAGCTTGTCGTTTGCGCCTGTTCATCTATTCAACTGTCCATCTCTCCCTCCTGGGCTATATAAGACCTCTGGTCGTCCTCTCTCTCTCGGTCTGTTTCGTTTCCAGCATCTCATACAGCAGTCTCTACGACAAGTCTTTGCAACAGTCCTTCCTTCATTCTTTCCGAGGCTAGGCCCTTGTTTTTCTTTACCCAACTCGCCTGGAGCAACTTTCCTTTTGAGTCCATCTCAAGAAACCTGTCGGATATCTTTCTTAGCTCATTGTTAGCTCATTGTTGCCTTGAAACAACAAAGCTCTTGATAGGTTCGTGACCTTCTGTTTGCCATTCCAGTCCTTTGTCATCCTGTCCACTATGCGCTTGTTCAAGCTCTCGCTCGAGCCACGGGCTTCGATATAAGCCAAGAATCGTCGAGGGCTGTTTGCCGCTTTTTGTTCGACACTAGCAAAGCACAATTCGCCTCTCAGCCTTATTTATAGCAAAGACACGACTGACCAATATTATAGTGAATTAAGGAAATTCTTGTCCGATCTCTCAGCTACACAGCAACCAATTGCTTCACTTCTTGATACGAGATTCAAATCGTCCGGTACGAGTTATCTCAATCTTTAAAAATGTATTTCGCAAAGACTACGATTTCTGCCGCCTTTCTGGCCGCGGTCAACGGCCACATGATTATGAAGACCCCGGCGCCATTCGATCCCGCTCAGCTCAACAACAGTCCCCTTGCTGCCAGCGGATCCGATTTCCCCTGCAAGTTCGCCGACGGTGTCTATTCCGCCACTGGTGGCACTGTCAACACGTTTGAACTGGGTTCCACCCAGGAGCTCTCTTTCATCGGTTCAGCGGTACACGGAGGTGGTTCTTGCCAGGTCGTTTTGACTTACGACAACCCACCTACCAAGGATTCTAAGTGGAAAGTCATTCACTCAATTGAAGGTGGTTGCCCTGCCAAGAACCAGGCCGGCAACCTCCCGGAGGATCCCAACGGTACTGGTGCTGGCACCTACAGCTTCAAGATCCCCACCGATATCCCCACCGGAAAGGGTTCTGTCGGCTGGACCTGGTTCAACCGAATCGGAAACAGAGAGATGTACATGAACTGCGGTGCACTTGAGCTTACGGGCACGAGTGGTTCTCAGTCCAACTTCGATAGCTTGCCCGATATGGTGGTGCTGAACATCGGCTCTCACCCTCAGACTATCGAAGGTGTTGACTACAAGTTTTCCGACCCTGGTTCATCAGTTGAGAACAACATTGGCGCCTTCGGAGTTGCCACTTGCGGCAACGATGGATGCCAGGCTGGTGATTCTGCAGGCTCTGGCTCCGGCTCCGGTTCAAGCTCCGACTCTGGTTCCGCAACAACTAGTGCTGCTGCCTCTCCATCATCCACTGCTGCGGCTGGCAATGATGGCGGTGTTTTCCTGACCACTGGAGGTTCCCCTGCCGCCACGAGCACTGCTACTGCTGCCACCACAACCACCGCTGTCGCCTCTAGCAGCGCAGCTGCTTCTGCTTCCGCTTCCGCCACCCCGACTGCAACCCCTGCCTCTGGTTCCGGCTCCAGCTCCGGCTCCGCTGGCGCAGCTGGCACAGCCTGTACCTCTGAGGGCATGTGGAACTGCATTGACGGATCATCCTACCAGCAATGCGCCTCGGGTCTGTGGTCAGCAGTGATGCCCATGGCCGCCGGCACTAAGTGTACACCTGGTCAGAGCATGAACCTCAACATGATCGCTGCCGGTCGCAAGGTTCGCGCTTTCCGCGCCTAAGCTAAGATGCGCTCCGAACATGTTTATGACATTTTTCTCTCTCCAAATAAGGAGATTTTGTTTCTTGAGATATATTCAATTATGACCTGGGTTGGGCACGGTCCGGCGTCTTGTGCATTACATCGGCGTTGTTGAGAATATTTGGCTGTATACCTCATGACGTTCTTTAGATTTAGACCTGAAAAGATTTTGGATTCTTTTTGATCCATAAACACTTCCATTTTCCCTTGACTTTGCATATGTGATTAGTTTCTAAGCGAGTTTCTTGCCGTAGCTGTACAGTTTCACTATTCCAGCAAATTGATATGAAACCACCCAGAATTCCCAATTGGAAACATTATATGAAGAAAACAATATCGTTTTTCATTCACTTAGTGTAAACACAAAATGCTGCCCATATTAACATAGAGCCTGTTGAATATACAGCTTCAATGGGTGTTCAGGGTAAGCAGGCCATCCCCACTCCAAAAGAACACAAACTTCGCAATCAATTGGGTGAATGTGGATTAATCTGGACACACCGTCCTAAGTGATCAACGATGTTCTCCCAACTGACGTATTTTTTCAGGTGATGTGTAACCACTCTAGTGCGGTGTGTGTACGGTACCCAAATACCTTCGGTAACGTGGGCGTCTAACAACATATGTTCCATCAGGGGTAAGACAGCAACTTCGCTAGTACACAAAATCGAGCGATCATTAATTCTTTATCAATCCAATATTCGATTTTTCGCTGTATGTGACATGTGAATTCTACCATGATCTAATTCTATAGTCGCTAATAAGTGGGTATATTGCCTGAGCAGCGAAAATGCACACCAACCGACCAACTCTTTCCAACATACGGACGTAATATGCGGCTCATATATGTCCCTCAGATATGCCTTGGCCCACCGCACAACAAACAACGCCTGTACCCATGCTTTGAAGTAGATTAAGGCGACACCGTCCATCTGATATGTTTCAAGGGAGTTCCGATACTCCGGGATGCCAAGCAGATCTCGCCACCGAAGCGGGCAATTCAGACACGCCGCTATTCCAAGGGTCGTGGACCAAGGTACCAGGTAGCTCCGCTACGTGAACGGGCTGGTGCACACCCTTGGTCTCATCGTTATACATGGTTTGCTCCATGGACTTCAGCCCGTGCAAACTCTGCGGTGAAATGGATTGATTTGTACTTGTTGCCTCAGACCACGTGAGCTCCGGGCTTTGATTCGAGCTTCCATGGTCCGATAGAGTATTACTGGAAGTGCCCTTTTCCCTCTGATCCATCCATTGGTGCAGACTCGTCACGTCCTCTGTGACATCCGCCTCTTCTTCGTCGTACACCGGGGTGAATTCCTCATCCAGCGTAAAGCGGTGATGCGCGATAATTCGTTGAAACTCCGTTCGCATTCTCGAGGTACTCAAAGGCTCGTAAACTTTGACCGAGTGGATCGGGATGAGGCGGTCGATCTCTTGATGAACGAGGGCCCTCACCGACGATGCTCCGTCGACTCCCAGTCCCTCGCGGTTGGCACAATACTGCCCCAGTGACTCTTGGAAATCCTGCTTCGTCACAAACTTGCCCTTTCTGGTAAAGGCAGCGGAAAGAGTGAGGACGAGATCACACGTGCACTTGGCGATTAACCTAGAGGCTGGTGGTATAAAAGCAAAAGGTAGTGATGCCAGAGCTGGGATACCACCTATGACGGTACCCACGGTAAGGCCAATGCCGAGACCAAGGAGCACGACCAATTGACTGACTAGAAAACAAGGGATTATTAGTAACCTTCTCATGGGAGATCTATAGTGTCATCGAGGCATATCAAGCTTCAAGGCATCCAATAAGGAGCACTTGCTCGCCTTAATATCCAAAACAAGAAGAGATTAACTAATATCGGAATTACTCACAGCTCTGCGTCACAAAAGTACCCATATTCTTCCACAAGAGGTTTCTGGCAATGCGCTCTATTTCGCTCACCTTTGCCGAACTAGAAAGACCAAAGCTTTTGATGATTCTTGCGCAGAGGAAGTGCGAAATAGTGGGCGTGGTGAGTATACTGGTGAACATCATCGAACCCATAACTGATGACCAGTTGGTGAAATTTAAAAGTCGCATGCTTTCCTCGATGGCAGCCGAGATTTTCACGTCAACATCTGCTATTTGGGCGCTGACGAAATTCGCCCGCGCCGCGTCATCCGGGACCAGCATAATTGTGTACTTGACAAGGTCCTTGATGGAGTCCGTATCTCCTGAACACAATGCTTTAGTCAAGGACACAAATACAAAAAGGGGTCGATGTTTGTCCGACATGGCGGGTCGTGGTTATGGAACTTACTTTTTGACGTATACACAAAGGGAGCAAAATCCTTCTCCAGTCCAAGCTTCTGTTCAAGTTGGCGAATATCGTCTTCTTTGACTCGGGTGAACTCTTCTTCAGCTTGCGCACGGGCACGACGGTCAAGTTCTTCACCTATATACCCGGCGTCTTCGAGTTGCTCGCGGGCCGCTCCGTAGTGCTCGTTGATGAATCGGTCTTTCATGGTTCGGACAAGGATGACGGGAACTGCCCTTGCGTACTTGTCAAGGATATCGAATATTTTCCTATCCGCCTCATGTACTACTCGAGTTGACGGGACATCAATGCAAAACCTAATGACATTGTCAGCGATCAATACCAATGTGATAAATCAGAAATGAGGCGCCTATGTAATTCGCCTAGGAGCACGAATGTCAAAGTCCGAACTATACGTACCATATTGCGTCCAGTCTGTCCTCGGACTTTGCTGCTGATGCTCGCTTTTTCACGAATTTCTCTAAAAGCTCGATCTCTTCCGTGGCGCCACTTTGGAAGCCCCGTGAATCATGGACGATGAGTCCGGGTAGTGTATCCATCTCAAAGCCCTCATCCACATCATGAATGCCGTGATCGTTCGAGGATTCTTCCGTCTAATATCGACGTAGTTAGTATCTACAGTAGGCCATGGACAGATCTGACTTACCACGGTAGTTCCGAACACCTTATTGATCAACGTGGATTTTCCAACTCCTGCCCTACCACAAACGAGGACACGGCAGTTCTTCAGTTCCGGACCCCCTAAATCGGCGAGTGTAGCACGCCAAGGATCCATATAGGCGCTCCCCTGAACTTCGTGTTTGACAAATGCCGAGAGTCTGAAATTATTTAAGCCGTCGATATATTGATTAAGCTCGCCGGTGAAGCCCAAACGGTCGTATACGTCGCTTACAAAATACACGGATGGATGTATTACAGTACCACAGGGAACTTTAGGGCAGAACCGTAGTCAGCATCAAGTTACGAGGTTCGTCTTCTGAAGTGTTGCGGAATGAAAACTCACTATTATCTAAGTAACCAACGAGTCCTCGAGAGTTGAATACCTCACGAGAGGCAGAAAACATCGATAGTAAGGCAGGTCCGGAGTTAATCTGGACGACGTGAGGACGAGGTCCAACCTCGACGAGTACACTTTTCAGAGACGGCGCCCACAGAGAATCAATATCGGAATCATTGTATGTCTGTTTGGAACCTGTAGAGGCTATCGTTGCCTTGCTCGACTTTTTGCTAAGTCGGAACCGATCTTTCCACGACGGTTTACGCGGTGGATCAGACAGTGTAGGGCTAATTGGAGCCTGAATTTCTTCGCTCTGCTTCTTTTTCCGAGTAAGTCTCTTTTGCAATATATTCTTTTTGCCGGCTTGTAGGTTGCCGTGGCGATGCGATGACCTTATGTCAGCCATTTCAATTTCAATACCGTTTGTATACCGGAAAGTCCATAGTTTCAGGGGCTGGGGAGGTTTTGAGGGGTCCTGGTCCGGAACCGGTGGGAATACGAGTCCCAGGGGCTCTTCCGTAATACTCTGGTTATCCCATGAAGGCTCGAATATTAATCCATGCGCTCGACTTTCTAAGAGCATCCATTGTAGAGGATAAAGAGACAGCCCGTCCTCTTGCGAGCCTCCGCCAATGTCAGCATGGGAGCCGATGAACCAAGCTTCGATAATTGAACGGTGTGCCAAATCGGGAGACAGCGCGGGGAGAGGACCAAAGAGAAAGGGTTGAAATGAGTTACGGGTCTCATTCAGTGCGAGAGCATGGCGAAGAATGTGAGTCGACTTCAAAAGGGTAGGCTGTGGTCGAGATGATTCCCGACCAAACTTTATGCTGTCCAATAGGCCCAAGAAGTGAATCACCGGTTCATTTGCCCAAACTTTGGTAGATCTAGTATTAGGTAAGCACATCGAAGTAAAGCATCACTTCAGGCGCGAAACTGAACTCACATATATCGAAAAACCTATTAAATGTTTAGTATCCGCCTCCCAGTCATTGAAAAGAGTGTGAAGACTCACTTTATGAGCGCTCTGTGCTTTCTGCTGAGAGTCTCGAAAAGGTGCTAACAAGTTGACTTTATGTTGATACTCACGCTCATCCCATGTTTGGATCGTGGTGAGCTGGTGAAAAAGGTCTGCTACGACGCGTAAGACATCTTTGAGTAAAGACCAGATCAGCTTGTATTTCCAATAATAGTTTGGACTGCGTAGTCGTGGAAAAGTAATTACATACAAGCGCCACGGCTGAAGCCATACAGCCACAACTCATCAGTGCCCTCGTTGAGCTGTTGGCAGCAATACTAAATTTGTGTGTTAGTAACATTGTCCCGGCAAGACGCCCCTGTTCTTTAAGATGTGGTCTAGACTCGTACAGCAAAGATTCTATTGATCTGGTTATCCAAGGCTTCCTGGGTCGTGGTGATTGTGTCGTTGAAATTGTCCAGAGGCTGCCTGTCGAGCCCAACACCGGTTTCGTAATATGCGACCTGCTTAATCGCTCTGTTGTCCTGGACAAACGTGCCTTCTTTGACAGATGAATATATGCGATAAATGTTGCTGTTATTGCCCTCGCGTCGAACAACGAAGCCGTTGGGGTCGTACCAGGTACCGTCGACACATACAATCACACGTTTAACGGGGTTATAGGCCATGGTCTGTTAGTGCTGGTGCATAAACCTGAATTATGTGTTACATTAGAGGGACAAGGCCGGTGGTCACCACTGCGTCCGTTGGTTCTTCAAGATGTTGTTGGGCGCATCCGCAGCCTGTGTCCCAGAGAAGAAAACCTCTTTATTTGGGTGACAAGATGCGGAAGCGAGCTGGATGATCACGTCTGAAACGGGCACCAATTGCAGATCTCCAGTCTGACGTGGGACTGTCGTCTCTCATCAGAAGGGCTGCAGGGGCACTTGGCTACAGTCCATGGATGTGGTGCTATATGTACACTAAAGGTGTAAGCACGCAGGAGCTGGTTGCATCCAGCCTAGCTAGTGTAGGACTCAGTCCTCTGCAACGCTGCTCTGCTCCGCTCCATGGTCAGTTAGGTACGTATATACAAGTGCCGGGGCCCGGCATGACCGTTGCGGCGAACAGGGCCAGCGAAGAAGAAGGATTCTGTGCAGCGACGCAGAATCTCGTCTTAGATCCGAGCCAGATGCCGTAGGGCAGAGTCGGGGCAGCCAACGCCATGCATGTAGTGGGAATGGTTACTGAGTGGTGTCGCCAAGGTGGTGAATTGGGTCTGTCCTTTCCATTTTTAACAGCTCGATTGTCAAAACAACGGTGTACGAGGACGATCCCGTCGAGATGATTGGCCGGTTTCCAGGGCTGAGTATCATGGGGGACTACTGATTTGAAATGCTGACTTAACTATGCCCAACCCAACTTACACTAGGAGATGGGGGTCATGCTTAACCATCGTGTGTCTATCTCCCTGGTAGATATGCAATTGCTTGGCGTTTAACATCATCACAGCTGCTAGCAGTCTGTCAAGAGATTTGACTGTTCGTGTCTAGTTAATATCTACTCTTTTCGAATTAATCGGGACGGATTTACGTGGCAGCACAACTCCAAACCCGGTACTAAATAGGTATACCATGTAGACCAATGCTTACATGTGGGGTTTTTCTCGTTCGCTTCGGTCGGTAATGTCCGCTTAACTTCACTTTCTTTCTACACTATCTCTCAAGCGCGCATTGGGAAAAGAGAGGTAGGTAGGAGCATTAGAAGGTAAAGTAAGATGCCGAGAGTACGTGGAACATGGACCGTGACAGCACACTGCAAGCTCAAGCCTAAGACGAAACCCCAAGACTGCCAGTGCGTGTGGTGCATTGGTCACATTACGTCCATCGTAATCATTGTATCCAATTAAGTTCCTTCGCAACCTCGGAATCGCAGAAGCTAGCATCCTGTAGGCATATGCAAGTCAGTCGTATAAGCGCCGCCGTCGCCACCTCCAACTTTTGCGCCAACTTCGTTTTCACCCACATTGATAGGCTATTGGATCAACATTAACTGAAACATCAAGACGCTAACTCTATAACAATCAATTGAACCCTTCCTATGACGTTTCTAGAGTTGTCGTATACTAGGCACACTGATAGTGTGTGGATTTCGATCTGATCACCTCAATCCGTTTCTTTTCTTCATTCCTGGCTCAACCCTCATTTCTGTGAGGCAGAATATAGCCTATGGAAGAGCGAGTGTGTCGGTAGCGGAGATATAGACATGTTTTAAAAATACTATGTTGAATTTCCAACAAAATACTGTTAGCGCCAGTAAACTCGTATGACTGTTGTACTGCACGCAGTTGTGAAGATATCAAACCTAGTTAGTGGTAGCAACAAAGGACAACTCTCCACACAGCAGCTACCATAGCGCAACTCAAGTACTCGGCTTATACGTATAACTGCTATACTACATGTCTGTAGGTCCAGGCACTGTACTTTAGTCGAGATGTGTCGACCCAGCCCTGTGGATAACAAAGGGTCCCTTGTGAACTATACCTGTTGGATTCTCTTACCTAAGGGTAAGTGCCCACTCCAATTTTCTCTCACTAATCATCACATTATATTTTTCAGGTAGCTTCTCGCCCCAGTCATATCATTCAACTGTAGCGAGACGATGATTACATCAGACTTCTCACCTCTCATCTCGCATTCTTTAACTCGGTGCATTTCTTTCGATGTACTGGCAAAGCATACATGTAACCTCGACTGTGCCACGAGAACCTGCATGTATCTAACCCCCGCAGATAGTAAAATAAGTGCTTCGCAAGCCACGTTATCCAGATAGACTCATCCACGCTAATTTAGCGGTACTATAAATCAATGTAACTAATGCACATCATCACTTTAAACCGATAACACGTACTATAGCAGCTTTAGGAATGTCGAAATCAAGAAGACCATAACTTTGAACAGACATATTTTTGTGTGATGTGATTTAAATGATATATTTATATGGCATATTCAATCACTTTAGCAAGATGATAAACTCCTAGAGAGAAAGAAAGGAGCTCCTAGAATCAAAAGACCAGACAGTAAGTTTACAACTGCGATAACGTCGAAATAATAGCTCCTTGGCTAGATGAAAACCTAGACCCTGATGAAAAAAAGGCGGTGTAAGTGGAGTGGACATTGATCATGCCCACCAAGGTATTTATATCAGATAATTAAGGCTCAAGCTCTGCTTAAGTTTGATTCAGTACCTGGCATCTGTTATCCAATTGTCCGACCTGAAGAAATTCCCGTTGGTTTGGGGTGATCTGCTATTTAACACGTGGCACGTGGGGATCATAAGGTACTATCAGAGATGTTTTTTGGTTGCGGTTACTCTAAGCTTTTAGTCCATCAATATCGCAAATGAATCTCATGGTATTCACGGAGTCCCAGAAAGACCATCTACAAAAACACATCCCAACTATATTATTGGACCGACTTCTGGAATAACTAGCGGCATCACTAGTCCAGTAGTTTCTTACTCAGCACTCCTAAATACTGAGAAGTCAATCTTGGCATAGGCGTCCTCTATGGCACTAAGGTCCTACGCTACTATTCGGAACAACAAATGGAGCCGAATCGACCATTCTAGCCACGGAGTGAATTCCACGTAGTTAGTTCAGGTCTTCAAAGCTGGTGGTGTCACCTTAATAGTCAGTCACGTATTTTCGTATCTCACTCCTTATATCATCACATTCACACTCATAGTTCTCGTATATTCTTGCAAACCGGAACAGGAGAATGGGGTTTCAACATTGACTGGCAGGGACTCTGTGTTTGAGGTGGAGATCGGAGACCCCCTGTTCCGTGAACGCTCATGAGCCTTGCCGTAGTGAGTTCTTCAACAACCTCCTTTTTATATAGGACCTTGAGACCATACTCCTGTTGCATTTGAATAAAGTTCACAGTTGATCATGATCATGAGCGCCTTCTTCTCCTCGTGAGATTACCCGCTGTACGACAAGGAAGATGTCACGATATTTGAGTGGCGAGATCATACGGAGCTGATATATACAGGATTCTACATCACACCAAAGCACAGACTTAGACACAGCCTGTATTGAGGGCAACATGAACATATTGCGACTAGCTTTCGTAGCGAGGCTTATTCTCGATTGAATATAAGCCTCACGTAGCGGATTTAGCGCAGTGGCGCCTCAAAAGCCATTTAGGATCTACCCAGCATATAGACTTAAATGTATAAAACAGGAAACGAAGTAGTGCAGATAATGTTGTACGGAAGTGTCAAACGTTCTGAATACGAGGCTCTAGGTCTGGGTAATATCTACGGGCGTAACACGCGCTGAAAATGGTATTGCTAATTGTCTCGCATGAGGCTATTCAGTCCTCGCTAATCTGAGACATTGGGTCGGAGGTCGGCGGTTAGGAATACCGACGATATGTATATATAGCCTCAGTTATCCGAGGGAGGGTCAGGAAGCCTTCCGAATGGTCAAGGACCTAGTTGCCCCCTAGTGGATTATGGTCTAGTTGAGTCTATCTCCAAGCCTCTAATACGTCCCTTGCGATAGATAACCAGAAGCTAGGGAGGCAGGCGGGTCGATTTTCTGACGTATCCTAGCCGTCTGTATCTACATACATGGAAAGGGCCCCGTTTTAGGCCACTGTTACATGAATGGCACAAGTGTTGTTCTTTTGGTCTGGAATGGCTATTCCAATATTTCGCAGCCGGAACATTTTAGTTCCAATATTTTTAAGCTATAGGCTGTTATATTTAAGCGAATGTTAAAGTGAATAGAATGTTACAACCTAGGTTGCAATAATGTTGAACAAAAACGAAAGGATCATTCGAATATTCGAATCAAATAGAGCAGTTGTGGGTGTAGGTAGAAAGATCGACGAAATATAAAAGCAAGTACTAGCCACTATCCTGTTCGATGAGTTCAGTACAACGCATTGCCACCGTACCAAAAACCCTAATAGAGCGACTCGAAAAAAACAACGTTAGTTCCATGTTGTCCCAAATAGTTAGTGAATACCATACTCCTCCCTAGATAACGTGACGTTGTAGTTGATTGGACGTGGCCAATCCCGCCTACTATCCGATATGCGTTTTACCGAAGGATCCAGGAAATAAAATTCCTCTGGTCGCAGTCCAAAGTCATTTTCCCCGTCATACGCATAGTTTGTGAACATGGAATCGCGAGGAAATGATTCACCAAGATTAGACTGGCACTCTTCCCAGGCCGTCTTCTGACTATACTGGCAATGGGATTGCTTTACAAGATGTCTTGCTTCTTCGCGTTCGGGATCTGTGGCTATAATCTGGCCAGGCGATGATTCGTCGATATTAGACTGGAACTCTTCCCACGCCCTCTTCTGATTACACTGACATTGGGATTGCTTTACAATGCGGATGTCTTCTTCGCGTTCGTTTTCTCCTTCGCATTCGTTGTATGTGGCCTTGATTTGGGAAGAAGGATGGGAAGAAGGACGCATTTCAGTAGCGTTGTATTTCTTCCAGCTCCACTTTGAACCGATTTGATATCTGTATTGCTTTGGGCTATCTATCATAGTTAGTTAACGTTGTTCGGGTGTTTTAAGTTGAACTGGCCTTACGTTGCTTTGAAGCCGTACCTATCCGCCATGATGCGTATAACATCCGGTAGAGGTTTTTGTTCCCTTATATACAGGCGGTGCAAGTTATCCCTGTGGTTCTCCCAATTTGCCTTCCTCGCACGACGTCTAAGTGCAGCTTGATCTGTAAGCGAAGCGTCTGGGGGGCACTCATCAGGCATTTGGAGCGCCGTGTTTGGCAGGTCGGATGATGTACTAGGGGGTTCGGTCGTTGCTTTGTGTACGGGAGATAGATACGAATCAGAGATACCGACGTTGTGCAAGGTGGATTTCTCAACCTGCGGTGACGAGTCGGTATTAGAGTCGAGAATCCATCTCTCGAGCGTGCTATTGACACATTGTTTGATAGCCGTTTCGATGCTGCTTTCAACGTTTGCCTCATGGGGCGATGTTTGGCACGTTTGGTCCCCTAGAGCTAGGACCATGCGTACAGATTCGATGAGATTCTTTTGTAATTGATATAGAACGGCTTTGATGCCTTCCCGAGTCATTTGTTGAGTTTTGCAAGATGCGTCAATGGCGTCTTTAGAAATTAGTTAGGAATTAATGAATGCAATAGAGGCGTAATGTGTGCGACTAAGATGTATAACACGAGGTTAAATAGTATTTTTATGAGCTTGAAACTACTTACTATGGAAGCTTGTATCTATGGCGTTGTCTATAATTCTTGTGCATGGACTTGCGGATCGAACCGACCCAGGACGAGGGTCAGCATCCATGCCTGCTGCCCTGGAAGAAGTTTGCGATGATTGATGAAGCTCGGATAATATCATCATATCGCTAAGACCAGACTTGGTGACTTGCTGCGCAGTGTTCATGAGAAGTGGCAGTGACAATGGCCACGGGGAGATAGAACGCGGGTTGTCAAGGTCTAGAGTCACCCAGTAGTGGCGATCTAAGAGGAGGATTGTAGCAAGTAGGTGAGGTGTTTAACTGAGGTCACCATGTGACCGACTGCAGGTGTCAGCACACGGAGCATGAATATCACTTTCATTAAGGATACCACCAAAAGCCGAATTCCAATACTACAGAACAGAAGTGTATGGAAAGCGCCGTATATTGATACAGTTATAAGTGATTCTTAGCAGATGAAGGTCCATACAATAGCAAAAGAAAACAGAGCCTTTGGGGGGTTATTCCATTTCATTTACCAGAAATGCACAATTCCGAACACGTCACTGTGGTCGTAGCCGAGCCAATCGCAGCTGTAAGGCACTCACACCTGATTCGTAAGCAACTTATATTCTATGTTGCCAGGCTCTTAGGAGCCAATGACAGGTAGTAAGTGACACCCGTGGTCTGGGAAGCAGCTCGCTGGTCGAGCGGGGAATTGGCTTGTCGTATTCACAAGCACCCCTCTGGGGCTTGGAAACGCATGAAGGGCGCCCAATCGGCGACTATGAGGTAAAGGGGAAGTTCTTCGGGCTGTGTTCAGACGTGAAGCTTTCCCGCACCCTGCCGCTGTTGTAATACCAGGCCGTAGGATGTAGTCAGGTCGACGTTTTTGTAGATTTGAACGGGAATTTTGAGAAACAATGAGGTAGCTCTGATAACTAACACAACATTGCAACGAGAATGTTAGAGCCAGTGCCCCTAGAGTAGACACCTACTCAAGGCCAGGTTCTCGGTATCCATTGCCGAAGCTGGCTGTAGTAACAAGTGCAGAAGTAGAGACTATTAGTCCATACCGCCATGGTGACAATCCCCCCGTTTCAAGGGTATGCCGTCCGTCGTGTATGAGTGGTCGAATCCAGCAGGCGCTGCGCTCCATGCATCCATTGTGGTCAGATTTCCCATGCTTCGCTCGTTCAATGCTCTTCCGTCACCCTCCTACGTGCAAAAATCGCGCGCCTGGGTATCTCCTGCTTGTTTTCTCTCGTGACATAGCTTTCCCAGCCCTCCACTCCTCTGATCTAGCCCTCGTCGCACATTGCTTGCTGTTGGTATGTCCTGTCATCACTTAATGGGCAAGCACACTGAGTTTCTGACGGCTGGATCGTAGTCCATCTATAACCCTTATCGGATTTGTCGTTTCCTCGGGGCTCTGAATGTATCCGTAGCCCGACAGACAAGGCCCGACTAGTTTATTGGTATGTTGACCTGATGGCAAGCATACTGTGAAATCCCTCTGAATTAACACGATAGGTAACAAGATAACCATCTTAAGTCATTGCCATCGGACAAGGGCCGCGGGACTATAAAAAAGAGAAGAAAAAGCAATGGCCGACTCGACCATCATTAACTTCCAGTACTCTTTCAGCTATTGGGTTCGGACACTCGTTCGAGCTATAATGGCAAATGTGCTAGCTATGATACAGATCATGGCATTGGATACTCTCCTCAAACTTGTCAAGTTCTGCCGCACTTGCTTCCACACGCGACGCATGCTTGCTGCAGGGGCCTTGATTGTATACCAGGCCCACAAGGCGCTGGCACTACCAATGCCTTCAGAGGATGATTCGACAGATATAGCGATAAAATCATACAACCTGAATCGTACATCGTTCATAGTAATGGCGACGATGGGCGCTATCATGACAGTGATCGCCTTAATTCAAATCGCCATGACAATCGCCAAGTCATGCCCAGGACGACGATATCGGGACAACCTTCCAAGACACCCAGCCAACTGTGAGGCCGGCGCAGAAGCTCACGCGGCGTTAGGACAGCCCGCAATCGATGGTTCTCCTGTTACCAGGTTTGAGGAGGAGCTTTCCCCTATGTCGTCTGAGATCATCGAGTCTGCAGGTTCTGGCGAAACAGATTCGGGGAAGCCAAGCCATGTCAAGGGGTGTCAAGAGATTGCCCCCATGCCCCTTGAGAGGATTTCTCGTGACTGAGACGCCGACTTATCGGCCCAAGGCGAAGTCGTATAGGTCATCGGCTTTGACGAGGTGTACAGCTTACACAGCAGCATTCTCGAGGAATCAAGAAATCGGGTTTAAGATGGACGACATTAAAGAAATATGTGAGATTTGGGGGACATATAGTATAGAATAGTAGAAAAATTGGTCAGTGAATCCCCATGACTTTGAGCCCGATGATAATTGTATGAGACTGCGTTGCACTTGCCAGGCAGATTTCTTCGTCACCTGGAGTATACCCATATATTTCTAGTCCTTGGAAACTCAAGGGCAGAATCTCAAAGGAGCAATAAGTTCACATCTAGGACTAGAAAATGAGAAACATCCTGGATTGGCATTTCCATTGGCATTTCCATTGGCATTTTCATTGGCATTTCCATTGGCATTTTCATTGGCATTTTCATTGGCATTTTCATTGGCATTTTCATTGGCATTTTCATTGGCATTTTCATTGGCATTTTCATTGGCATTTTCATTGGCATTTA